>CM017189.1:47500-265000 GCA_004837865.1 Musa balbisiana | reverse complement strand
TTTCCCTTTCAAAGTAAACCTTATAGATTGTTTTTATATGACCTTCTTTCCTATTGAAGTAACATTTTACTATAAAGATTTTTCTTTTATGAGTTTATATAGTATTTATAAACTTGAGTGATTTACATTTTATTTTTTTATTATTACACACTTCTTAAGTAGTACTTAAAATATTATGAGTCTTTTTATTTTAATCTTAATTCTTTCTATAGTCAATTCATTTAAGTGTCACTTATCCTTAATTTTATTATAGTGATTTTCAAATGAGTCAAACTAAGAAGAAATAAAATTAATAATAAATAATATGAGAAAATATTTAATCATATTCATTCCCAATGTTCTTAACCTTATAACTTTGTTATTCATATTGATAATATAATCTTGAATTCTTTAAATATTATTTTATTAGATTCCAATCAGTTTTTTCATAATATATCAACCAATGGCTTGTTGATGAATTTAAATTGATATTTAAAAATATTTTAGTATGTAAGTTGTAAACTATAATGAAGTCCAAATATTATTAGTAATTATCATAAAATTAAGTTTTTTATACCTTTTCTTATCATTTATCTTAATTATTTATTCCATAGAACTTTTAATAGTTATGTTTATAATTTTTTCAATTAGTTTAATTAAGGTCTAATACGTCGAGTGTAAATTGTATATGCTTAAATCATTAATAATAATTTAATCTAAAAAATATAGAAACATTTATCATAGTACAATGAAAGAAGAATCACTATAATAAAATAAAATAATATTAATGTTCTAAGTTTTTCAATAAATATTAAACTATTGATATTATCTCTATTTTAACTTTGAGTAAAATATTGACATCTCTAGTGTTAGTGCAAAATTATTTATGGAGGATTAATACTATCCTCATATAATAGTATTGTAATATTTGGATATACAATCTTAAACTACATGGATATCTAAAATAGTATCATCTTACATCATCACATAATTATTCAAAATAGATTATTCTTTGTGATTATTTAAATCTTTTAATTATATGTGTCATTATGAATATTATTTTTTTAATATCATTTAAGATTAATTCATTAATATAATTTATAAGTTATTGGTTTAGGCCATTTTGATGGTTACAAAACTAATATAATAATATCAAATATAGTTAAAATATCTTATAAATAATAAAACTTTTATTACAATTCATATCCCATACGCCTACAATCCCAAGCCACTTTGGAAGCTACTTGTTAGATAAGATTTAGGGATATGAGTTACAAATAATATTTATCAAATAATAAAAATAATAATTATAATAATTGTTGAGCATTAATTAGCATAAAGAAAAACTCATATAATAACTATAATCATGATAAATCATAAATTATATTTTATATGAAAACTAAATATTATTTTATAATTTCAAACAAATACATATTAATAATCAAATAAATATCCAAGAACAATAATTGAATTTTTATTTATCACATGCAAAATTTTATCAATATGTTATAAGAGAAAACTATTAAAGAAAATCATAATTTATATTTTTTAAAATTTTGTATAACACTCTTATATCAGTTATCTCTATTTAATTGGATAAGTCCAGAATTGAGCTACCCAAATTGGACTCATAGATTTAGGCCAATCATTTGTCCAATTAGATCCGTTAAAATAAAAATTGATCAAATTAAAAAATTAATCAAAATATATTTTTTGAATTCGATCAAAATTCAGATTAGGTCAAAAAGCAAAAAAATAAATGATCAGAGTCAAAATTCAATCAAATTTAAATCATTCAAAATTTGCTAAAAATTAAATAGTTGTCAAAGGGTAGAATTGAAAAACTAGAGTCAAATTTAGGGATTTTGATCAAATTGGAGATTTATTATTTTGGGTCAAAATTGATTTTGACCAAATTAGGTCATTTATTTTGACCAAATTAGGTCAAAATGAAGCGATTACTTAAATCCTATCCCTATGCAGCCTCCTTACTCCGACATGGTCATGCCCTCGCCGACGAGTAGCACCGCCACTGCACTGCAGAGTGATTGCCGCAGTGAGCAATCGTCTGTTGCTACGCTGCCGAGTGGCTGTTGTAGTGCTTGCGCGAGGCATTATCATTGTTGCGCCTGCAGCAATTGCATCAGAGAACATCCCTAGGGATACATGCTTCCCCTTTTCTACGGCATGACTCCTTCCTACGACGCCCAAGCGATCGCCATCCATCTGCTACGGCTCCTTTCTACGGCATCTACGCTGTCCCCGAGAGATTGGTGGTATCTCTTCACTTTATTATAACTGACAACCTACTTTCATATTATGTATTTTGTTTACGTTTCAAATCTGCCATCGCATCTCCTCTAGAAAAGGTATTTAGATAATCATGCAAATATTAAACATAAAAAAAATTTAAAGACAATTTTATATTGTAGTTAAAAGGAATACAATTGAAGACTCAATTATATTTTCTGATCTTATTAGGAACGATGAATACTTGATTACGAATAGAAACAATCATAAATATAAATAAATTAATTAATTAGTCTTTTCTAACTATTGCAATATGTGGGAACATTCTATCTAATCTATGTTTAACAAAATCACCTATCAATAGGTTTCATGACCTCACAACGTCCATTCCACTCAAATGTCATAATGCCTATCAATGTAAAAGAAAAAAGAAAAAAAAAGCAATTAATTGCGGAGATAACATACATATAATTAAGGCTCAAAACCAACGTTACTTGAGATATAGCAAAATAGCACTTATCATGAATCCATATTCCAGCAACAAAATGAGAGTAAAATTGAATCAGAAACTAAGACAACATCAAATGATTTCCTTGGCTGTTTTTATCACCATATTCACCATGGACTTTGATAATGCAAGATTTTGTATCTAATATGATCATTGGGTGTCAATAGCTTATGTTCCCAGCAGAATTGAAATGATGTCTCCAATGCAGAGTATTCAGCTCAATTTTTTTTCTCACGATTCTTTGAAAATATACAAAGAACTAGATAACAGTTTGTTTTTACAATACGCAGATTGAGAAAAGAATGAGATTAGGATCCATCAAATCCTAGATTGATCTAAATTTCAAAACTTCCAAACACAAGATTCTCTCAACTGGATGACTTGGGAATTTTGAACTGCTTTTTCAGGAACTGAGAGGCCTCAGAATCACTTCGATGACATAAAATCCTTAGAAGAGTTTTCGAATCAGCTCCAAATTTGCTTCTGCCTCCTTGACTGACATCTTTCAAGTCGTCGATCAGAACACGTGTCTGTGAAGATATCATAAACCTTGTCAGCAAAATAGAAAAGAAAAGAATGATAAATGGAACAAAAAAAAATCAAATTAAATACTCAAACCATTATTTAAAATAGTTGGAGCAAAATTCATCTGCTCAAAGCTATATTACAGGCTCATCTATTGAATGATTATTCCTACAAGTAGGTCTACATGTGAATTTCTCCCTCTGCTTTTCCCCAAAAACTATTACTGTTAATGATAGGATAGTCTACCAACAACTCGAATCCAGCATTTTGATTGTAACCTCACATTTGTCTGGTGTGGCATTTCAAATTCCAAGTGATTTGGGCAAGAAATGTGAATGCTGCCTGTCATGAGCATGCACAAGGAAAATATAACTATGAAGATATTAATTTCATTTTAGATCTTTTGCATAACATTCATATGATAGTTATTTACTACAGTATAATCAATATTAATTTATAATAAATATATCACACTACTTACTAGTAAATTATTTCACTATTACTTACCACTATTATCTTTTACACAAATTTACCTATCATATTTTTTGTACATATTTCATAATCAATATCAATTTATAAGAAATATACCATACTAATTATTAATTATTATTTAACTATTCTTTTCCACTATTATCTTCTATACTAATTTACCTATCATATTTTTTCCTTACATATTCGTTTTGAAAAGTTAGATATCTTACATAAAATAAACGTAAAAAATATTTTGGAATATAACATTAAAATTTATTTAATATTTTTCCAGCATTTAGCTATTTCTATTTTTTTTTTAATTTTGCAATGCTCTCTCAATCATTCCCCAACATCATCCAATTAATTAGATCCAACCAAGCCTGCCAATCTTATCATGCTGCCTAGTCTATGGATCTTGCAAAAAAATGATGATCCATTGCATAAGGTGCCGCTAATGTGGGACCTATGATTGTTACAAGGGCTAAAATATCATTCCGGTCCAGTAGTATTTAATGTGTATTACAAATGACAAAGTCAAATGCTTTCGGGTGTAGCCAAAAGTTGTGGGGTTTGACTTGTTACAACATTTATAAGGTACAAGTAGGGAAAGAAAGCCAAGATAGGATGATATTATATGCACAAGCTATATCTATAGTAGGATAACATATGTGCAATGATGTTTTTAAATTAAAAACACCTATCTTATAATTGGTATTTCTCGGTGTTTCTGCTTTAGACTTGTCGAGTTATGTTACAGTTATTTTATTTTTCTTGCTATCCTAATATGATAGTGAAACAAGATACAATACCTCATAGCTAAGCAAAGTTATTACAGGTCGAACACGTGCCACTAGATTTTCGACAGTCCCTCGAGGCAACCCATCTCCACCAGATATGAAAAATTCCTGCATATCACAAAGTATCAAATTACATAACATTCTCGTCTTGAAGTCAATTGCTACTATATTTCCATTGTAAGTATGAAGAGGTTCATGCAAAAGGTTCACAAAGTAAAACAAGTTGCAAATCAGTAACAAAAGTCTCTTTTTTGGCATAAAGAATGAGAATATAAGTACATTCAAGAACATCAGAAGTTTGAAGTTAAGCTTCACGAAATAATATCAGTTTTACCAAGTTAAAACTAATTACAAACCATAGGAGACACACTGAATATATCAAGCATAATATATATTGATTCTCAGAAGCTTATTCAGAAAAGATGAGGCAAATTTCTACCTTTAAGATTTCAAGATCATCTTCAATAAACTTAGCATCACTAGTTAAGAAAATACGTGAAGGACCTCCATCAAGAATTACCCGCAATAAGCCATCCTACACCAAGAAAACAAGAATATAAAAACCACTCTAGCATTAAGGTAATCTCCAAATTAGTATGTATGAAGTACCAATGATGCTTGGAGGAGCCCAGTGACAATGCGATCCCTGAGTGGTTCAACAATCACATCACAAAGCTGATTCAAAACCTGCAAAACCCAACAGTGACATCAACAGTATCAAAACTTGCACAGGCTCAATAGCAAAACAGGGAACAAAATAAAGACCAGATTATTTATATGATGTTAATGAGAGATGGAAAATTAAGAAGAACACTGGGGACTTTTAAGAAGGATTCATAGTAACTACATAAACAAGCACATAATATAAGGTACTGTGTTGATTGTAGTTACAAAGTTGGTACTCAATCTGGATCATTCAAAAGGTTTGATGCCATCAAAAAGGTGTACCTCCTAGACAACAGATGAATCACTTCAAGCTAAATTCTGTCAGCAATCAGAAGATGTTGACTCACAAGTATATCTTTTAAGTGTTCCCCTACTCATTCCTCTTGTTAATATAATGTGAATGTCCACGTTTCTGAAAAATCTACATTCTTATATTATTGTTTTTATCTTTTGATGCAAAGCTATCAACTTATTTAATTAAGGTTATGAATCAAGGAGTACAAAATGGAAAGAGGCAAACAAAAGGAAATGTTATAAGTAGGATATGCATCCTGTAGACAAAAACCCACACTTCCATGAAAAAGGAATCTCCATTACAAATTTTTTAACTGTTCCAAAGTTCTGTAGCAGACATTCTGCTTCAAGATTTCCTTTCAGATGATCATGCTGTTCCTAGCCTCCCATATCTTTCAGAATATGCAGGCAATAAGGGCATCCCATGCAAACGTGCAGTTTGCTACAATCCTTTTTCCTCAAGTGGCTCAAAGTCTTTAGGCTGATGCAATGAGTATCAATGCTTAACACAAAGCCTCCCTCCCTCCAGATTTGCATAGCGATCGACAACTGAGGAGACTATGAACAACAGCTCCATCTGGATGTCCACACCAGTCACAAACTGCATCTAGTTCTCACTCATTTTTAGGACATGAAACAGAGCAAATTACCTTTGATGGCCAGCCACATCAAGTGTTACACTCTGTTTGGTGTTGGGCTTTTCCATAGGCTTTCCAACTGGCATATTCCCCCATAGTTCCATAATCTGTAAAAGAATGCTCTCGGAGAGGAATCTATTATCACCCAATTCCACCTAGTGTGTCCCTCAACTAATGCAAAAGCATTTACTTTTTCTTAGATAGTTTGCAATTGAATTTCAATCCCATAGTGACAAGGTTAAATGGTTAAATTCCCTTGTGGCCAGTTTTGAGAAAATTTCAGTAGGTTGCCATCAGGCCTCCACTTATGGATCCCTGTTTATGTGTTTGGTCCATGTCTTCTTTTTTTGGCATCGGGATTAGTATAGCATATAGGCGAAAGCTAACATTTACAATAAATACACACAAAAAACTCATGTATCTACCAGTGGAAACTAGGTGTTTTGTAACCTAGAAATAGGCCACACCAATACAACATGCCATTCCTTGGTTCTGCACTCATTGAAGATGACAAGCTTCAAGAATATTGATCTACTAGCAATTTTTTTATGGAATAAGTTGTCAACAAGGCTAAATTTTGCACTGCAGTTCCCATATTCTGAAAGACAATATCGAGTCAGTAAGTAATAGTATGAATCTAATTCAAAAGATGGAGGTATGAGACTAAAACAACAAATAGTCTTGTGCAGATTATTCAACACCAACTATCTGATCATAGTTTTTTTGTTTTTTAAGAAAGATTCGATCAAACATGACTTGTACCAATTGTAATTGCACTTTCTCAAACTTAATTTCTTCTCAACCGCCTAACAGTTCCTGAATTACCCACAAATGGATAACTTACCACATCAAAAGCATCAATAAGTACCTCCAGCCTGGCCTGAGGAACATTATGCTTATATAAATTTTCAATAAATGGCTCCCTCAAATCCCAAAAAATGATTTTTGTTCCTGAAGAAAGCATATAAGTACAGTCAACAATCTATTATTAGAAACCTTTAAATTTAAGGACAGATCTAATAACATGAAATCTTACCTGAAAATTCACATATCCTGTCGATAGCTGCATTGATGTCTTTTCTACTTCCATCAAATGCATTCTTCTGGTTCACCTTAAAGCTTATAGATTTCTCATTCATTGATCGTCCTGGGTAAAAATTGAGAATATAATGCACTTAGTTATCTTTTCTTGCAAAAATTCCCATTATCCTGAATTGTTTGCAATTGCAGTTTGTAAACTACAGATATAAATTTACAACACAACAGACTCATCCCTTGTCTGATTCACGAGTAGTCATTCCATTATGGTCAATACATTGATTACAGGAAAGTTTGAAATCAAAGCAAATCCACTCACTAGTAACTAATTAGTGTGTAACCTTTTAAATTAAAGAAAAGGCAACAAATAGCTACCACAACTAGTAGAATTAATAGCCGACCATCTCAAAGCATGCAAGTTTCACGACCCATGTTGACTGAAGTATTTTTATTATGTCAACCAAACATTTGGAACCCAATTGTTGATACATTCGATTGGAGTTTCAGATACTGGACTCCTATCACAGAAGCAACTCTCTTTTGCTGCCTTTTTTTAGTGAAGATTTAAAGGATATAGATTTTGAGGCATCCAGATTAGACTAATTACTGTATAATACTGTGCTTAGATTTAAAAGCTAGGTCTATCTACATGTGGAGAGACATCCAAAGTGAAGAGAGAGAGAGAGAGAGAGAGAGAGAGAGAGAGAGAGAGAGAGAGAGGGTGGACAACTACTACTACAACATTTAAAATGAAGCGATATTTGCTAGTATTCTTTTGAGTGCAAATTAAAGTGCAGAGACATATCTTTTGCTTGAGACCAAAGCACCAAGGTGTAACTGATCGCTGTTTGACATTGTGCCAAAATTTAAAAGCTAAGTCCATCTGCATTGTGATACTTGGAGAGAGCTGTGCACAGCGGATTGGTACCCATCTACTGGCACGCTTACTGGAGGGTATGCCCAATATGACAAGTGTATCAAATGTTACACCCAGTATTGAACCAGACCAAGCAAAACTGCTCAGTCCACATACTGATAACTCATCAGATCAGTAAATTTTGGTCCATACCAACCGATATGGTCAAAAGTGAAGTGCTTGTGCACAATACATAATTTAAACCAGGCCAGAATGCTCCAATTCTCTAAATTCCAACTTGAGACCAGAGTAGAATAAAAGGTAGGATTTTTTCTACTAAATCACTACATTACTAAATGTTCAATGTAACACTACTCAAAACTTCGCTCCAAGTCAAAGCAATGGTTTATGTAGACCTGGCCAGATTGTAGCCACTAGCCATAGAACCTGGAAAATACTGCTTCCTTCAGATGAAAGAGGAAAGATAATTTTGTGATCTCCATTGTTTCATCAACCACACCATATTTAACTTGAGCTTAGAGGTTATAGTTGAAGTGAGAAAACATGAAGTACATAAGGGGAATGTCCTTACAGGAAACTGGATACACTACAACATATAAACTCTACAAATATGAGGGAGCCACATCAGCTGAAGCTTCCTACCTTCTTTACCCGAGATATTGAAGCACATTCTTCAGATTTTCCTTTTCATTGGTACTAGAGGCAATGAATGCAATTTTTGTTCCTGAGACCCACGCCAGATCCATGGCCAGAGGTACTGGTCTGGTCCATTTCAGTGTACCATGTTTCCAGTATGCCAGGACATACCACGGTATCTTTGGTGGAGGGAGAGGAGGGGTGGAAGAAGCAAGAGGAAGAAGATAAAAAAGGAAACGGAATATTTTCAGAAAAAGGAGGGAGGAGAAAGAAGAAGGAAGAAGGAAAAAAGAGGAAGAGAGGGCAGCAGAGGAGATGTACCTGGTGGCATGCAGTGATGGGTGAAGTCAATCACAAGCCGAGCACTAGTATAATATACTGAACCAGATTGGATCATCTGGTTTGGGCTGCTCGGCCTACCGGTTGATGGTCAGACCGATAAATACTGGCCAAACCATACCAAACCAGTCAGTTTGGCAATCCTTGAGTAGATTACAATGCAATCAAAAAATTCCAAAAACAATTGTAGCCATTGCTTGAATGTAAATATTTTGATCCATTTGTCAAATATGAAAACCTATGCATTCTTGAAGGTTAGTCACATTGATTATTAGGAAATTTCCCTGGATAATGTGCACATTCAACCTGGAAATGATCGAAGAAAATCTAGCTATTGTCTAACTCAAAGTACAACATGCAACTCAAAATTTTTCATTCCTCCAACCCCATTACGAGAAACCCAGCAGCAGAACCTTCTCCTTAAACTGAGGTCTTAAAATTTGTCCCAAACCGATATGTATCAAGTGGCACTGACCAGTGCAGGCATGAATTGGCATGCAGAACACTCCTCGGACTATTAATGTCTGGTTCAATGGTTACCACCTTGTAGACTTCCTGAACTGGGCTTACCATCTTGCTTTTATCTGTTACAGGCCCTAAAGTGAGCAATAAGCCCATTGCCTGGTCCAAAGACACCAAGAGACTCATTGGGTTCTCTTTGAGATCCTCAAAGAGGACTAGACAATCCTCTACCTGCCTTCTTCTCACTCTACTTTCTCTTAAATCTCTATTAATTTATAGTGGACCTAGTTGATCATTTTGGTAATATGAATAAGTATCTGATTATATTTACATCAAATCTATTATGCTTAAAATTTGTTTGTGTATACATGTATTCTTTAGATACACTTCTGATCCTTGTTTCATTCATGTTTCAATTCATTATTTATTTTTTTAAAATTAAAACCACTTAAATTTTATGAATCTTAACTTGAATTAGAAAGGAAGGAAACAATCCTAAAACATGGTTCTTTTAGATTCCAACTGGTTTAGACCAACCGAAACTCATGTCCTATGGCAGTATGTATCAAGATACTGCCTCAGTATGCTGGTATAGGCCAGACCCTATACTAGTCCGCCAATGGACCACTACGGTTCTGACAGATGAGAATTTTAACCTTGCTGCAAACAACTTTTGTGGCTATTTTTCCAAAATCTAGTGCTCCTAGACCTATGCTACCTTCTCATAGGCCCCTTTCATGTCTAAATAATGTGTGATTGATAATACACATCCTTTGAAAAAAAAATTTAAAAAAATTAATCCCATTTAGTCAAAACAATTTGTAAAGCAAACAATCAATAACAACGTTTGATAAATCATATCCTTTAAAGCGAAGGTCATTTAATATTAGTTTAGAATATTAGCAAGAAAAAAATGATAATGTCTTAACATCCATCACCCATAGCATAAACTGCCATGCTTTTCTAATAAATAGTTCAGGACATGTCCCAAGTGTAGTAAGTGTTATGAAAAGGATGGCGTAAAGAATAACAAGTACAGATGCATACTTATGACAAAATTCTCTGGCTTCTTCCTCGTCCACCGCTCTTGAATGCTGTCTTCCAATTTATTTAATTGAGTAATCGCATACTGTTTATGGTGCAAAGTCCCTTATAAGTAACAAATTGCAACCATGTAAACTCATAGAAAGAAAACCAGAAGTATATCAGAGATGATATACAGCAGAAAAGGTCAACAGATTTACCTTTGTTTACCTCACAAAAAAAAATAAAAAACTCACAAGGGGACTGATCTACTTTCAATCCAGTACACTTAAAATGCCATATTGCAACAATTTAGAACCATCTCAAGTGCATTATAAGTTTCTAATAGATGATAATTTAGAAAAACGACTGGAAAACTTTGTAATAATGTCAAGAATATAAATTTTGTACATGCAACACAAAATGTTTTGCCAAATCCATATGAAACATTCAGCCCATTCTAAATTTGACCTTCAATGACCTTTAAATTTCAATATGCATAAGATAGCAAGTACTTTGTGGAAGGAAAAAAGTGCATTAAGAACCCATGGGCACCACTGCACAAGATTGGTCAAAGTTTTCATCCTGGACTCAACCAAGAAACACCAAAGGCTAATGATCCTGAGATAAATCAACAATTCTCAGCACCTGATATTACAACTAATTAAATTTAAAAAAATTAATCCCATTTAGTCAAAACAATTTGTAAAGCAAACAATCAATAACAACGTTTGATAAATCATATCCTTTAAAGCGAAGGTCATTTAATATTAGTTTAGAATATTAGCAAGAAAAAAATGATAATGTCTTAACATCCATCACCCATAGCATAAACTGCCATGCTTTTCTAATAAATAGTTCAGGACATGTCCCAAGTGTAGTAAGTGTTATGAAAAGGATGGCGTAAAGAATAACAAGTACAGATGCATACTTATGACAAAATTCTCTGGCTTCTTCCTCGTCCACCGCTCTTGAATGCTGTCTTCCAATTTATTTAATTGAGTAATCGCATACTGTTTATGGTGCAAAGTCCCTTATAAGTAACAAATTGCAACCATGTAAACTCATAGAAAGAAAACCAGAAGTATATCAGAGATGATATACAGCAGAAAAGGTCAACAGATTTACCTTTGTTTACCTCACAAAAAAAAATAAAAAACTCACAAGGGGACTGATCTACTTTCAATCCAGTACACTTAAAATGCCATATTGCAACAATTTAGAACCATCTCAAGTGCATTATAAGTTTCTAATAGATGATAATTTAGAAAAACGACTGGAAAACTTTGTAATAATGTCAAGAATATAAATTTTGTACATGCAACACAAAATGTTTTGCCAAATCCATATGAAACATTCAGCCCATTCTAAATTTGACCTTCAATGACCTTTAAATTTCAATATGCATAAGATAGCAAGTACTTTGTGGAAGGAAAAAAGTGCATTAAGAACCCATGGGCACCACTGCACAAGATTGGTCAAAGTTTTCATCCTGGACTCAACCAAGAAACACCAAAGGCTAATGATCCTGAGATAAATCAACAATTCTCAGCACCTGATATTACAACTAATTAAATTTAAAAAAATTAATCCCATTTAGTCAAAACAATTTGTAAAGCAAACAATCAATAACAACGTTTGATAAATCATATCCTTTAAAGCGAAGGTCATTTAATATTAGTTTAGAATATTAGCAAGAAAAAAATGATAATGTCTTAACATCCATCACCCATAGCATAAACTGCCATGCTTTTCTAATAAATAGTTCAGGACATGTCCCAAGTGTAGTAAGTGTTATGAAAAGGATGGCGTAAAGAATAACAAGTACAGATGCATACTTATGACAAAATTCTCTGGCTTCTTCCTCGTCCACCGCTCTTGAATGCTGTCTTCCAATTTATTTAATTGAGTAATCGCATACTGTTTATGGTGCAAAGTCCCTTATAAGTAACAAATTGCAACCATGTAAACTCATAGAAAGAAAACCAGAAGTATATCAGAGATGATATACAGCAGAAAAGGTCAACAGATAGTTTCTAATAGATGATAATTTAGAAAACGACTGGAAAAACTTTGTAATAATGTCAAGAATATAAATTTTGTACATGCAACACAAATGTTTTGCCAAATCCTATGAAACATTCAGCCCCATTCTAAATTTGACCTTCAATGACCTTTAAATTTCAATATGCATAAGATAGCATTACTTTGTGGAGGAAAAAAGTGCATTAAGAACCCATGGACACCACTGCACAAGATTGGTCAAGTTTCATCCTGGACTCAACCAAGAACCACCAAAGGCTATGATCCTGAGATAAATCAACAATTCTCAGCACCTGATATTACAACTAATTAAATTTAAGCATGGAATGTATTACCCTAAACCACCTGCCGCACAACCATGGGAGTTTAAGCCAAGGCAATCCCCTAGGAAATGGAGAGGTATAGGATTTAGATTCACATGTACTAAAACCCGTGTTATAAACCATGTACTATATGTAATGCTTAGATGTATGTGCATAGTAGTACAATCGACACATAAAATGACACCTCACTGGTAAGAATCGTGATGCATCATCAAATCCCAAGGTATGATCATTGAACAATTTTATTTTGAACAATTAAAACTATTAAATAACTGAGAATGAAGTGTCTTTAATTCCATGGACTAAATCCAAGAGGATCTAGGGAGAAAGATGACTTTTTTGCAAGAAATCTGCATTTTAATTTTTAACACAATGGTATACACTACAGAAGGCACTATAATTAGTATATGAGTTCAAAACTTAAATCTTCTTTTATGTTGATTGTACTAGTTAACTGCATGAGTTCAGGCATGCAAAATATAAATTCCTTAAACTTAGAGAGTATAAAAAATGAAGTAATTAATATAATGACTGAAGTGAAGAACCAAGGTTGGCAACTATAGGTGACATTCAAAGTCCGAGTAGACTAGCACAGGCATCATTAAATCAACTTCAGCATCATCAAAAGAAACAACAGTAGAAAATGAAATATAAAAAGCAATGCAAGAACATCATATTGAAAGTTATTAGACATGATAGTATTGGCATTATTGCTCAACTTAACAAAATAAACTTTAATGCTAAAGCTTAGATACAAGGATAAGAAAGGTACTCACATGTAGAGTATTTAATCGTACACAGAGTTTTATGGTTGTAAGTGAGTTAATCTGATATGATTTCTTCTCATCAATCAATCTAATTTCTGTTACTTCTTTTTTTACAAAAGCCTTAATTCCAATTTCCTTCCTGTATCGTGTGAGAACAGGCTCAGGTGGTATCAGATCCTCTTTATTAACTGCAGGAGATATAGACATGAAGTTACAGTATACAAAAGGTAAACCAAGGAATTAGTAACTTGACTTGAAATCAACTTAAGTGATACAAGCAAAGATAGTTTCCACATATGACCTACCATGAACTGGTATTTCTTAATTTTCTAGAATAGCTGTTACATAATATATTAAACAAAAAAAAGGAAAACACGAACGTATCACCTGCTATGTACCAAGAAGTAGGGAAATATAACAACAGTGCTATATGCAATATGGAAGAAAATGCAAATTCAATCTTCTATATAAACAATCAAACGAAAGAAAAAAAAGATAAAATTCACACAAGCAGATTGAAATAAAGTAGCATTAATTCTAAACAGATGACAACCTTAAATACAGATATTAAACATCCCGAGTCTCAAATTAATGTCAGCAATCAAAGCAAGAAGATTAAGATAAATAGTTTAAAACAAAACACAACCAAAATTTTCTAAAGATATTAGTCTTCACCAAGGATATCGATCTCGGGTAGCAAACCCCCACCAGTCCTCTGACTGACTTATTTAGGAGATCATTCTATCAGTCTTTACTATCATGGCTTTAGCATGAAATGAGATATTGACAACAAGCAGTTTATTAATGATCTGCTGCAAGAACAACATTATGTTCTAAAACAATATCCATACAGTTCCATGTGGAAAAAAAAAACGAAAAGTTTCACTGACATCTTAGTGTAATACTAAAAAACCAGCATGATTGCTTACAACCTGTTTGATTGATAAAATTGATAAAAGTGGTAGAAGAGAAGGGAAAAGAAAGTCGGGAGAGAACAGAAACCAACTAAGATATATTTTCTTGCTCTCTTAAAACCTACTGTTATTAATTCTGTTCGTTATGTGAAAGCAGAACACACACCTTTGCTAATTTCTATTCAGGAACCATGATTAAGAAGGCCATATTTAAAAACAAAGACGAAAGTCATTTCTCGGGTATCATATTTAATTCACTCTTCTATAGTCACGTAGGTAAAATAGTAGCAAAGCCATGGAACCATAGGTACTAGCATACTCATCTTGGATTTAAAGTCTTGTTCTGGTGCAGACACCTGACAGACAAATCAGCATAACACTGGTTTGGGTCAGCATACTGACACTACAGATTGGACAGTACCATCCAGACTAGAGGGAAAGAGAAAGGAGGTACGGAATGGGCAGTATTTACCGATTACCTGTACACAGACCAGTGCTGAGCGGTTCAGGGCCTGTGCCACACAGTACAACCTGGTACAAGGCTGGTACTCATCGGTATATGACCATCACTGATCAATACAGGGCAACACAGGGTCCAAGCTGAGCAATTTATTTATTTTTTACAAACTTTTTTTTTTCAAAACTTGGTATGTACCAACATACCAACTCTCAGTACGAACAGATAGGGTGCTGCTCCGAAACTTGACCGTTATGACACCAGTACACCAAATTGTGACCCTTGGTGATGACATAGACAAGGAGTCATAGAAGAAGAGGAGGAAGCAATAGCGGCAAAGAAGCAGATGAGGAGGTGACACTGATGCAGATGATGCAGCAGAAACATGGACCAAGAGGCAGCACTGATGGTAACACGAGGAGCTTGTAAAGGAGTCATAGAAGGCTGTAATAAAGGAGCAGACAGAGAAGGAGGCAACAAAGGAAAAAGATAGATAGAGAACTATCAAAATTGACTGCTACAAATAAGTACAGGTATTAACACTTGACAACTTTATTAAAAACAATAATAATAAAGATGGGACCCAACACTGAAATAGAACGGATAGGTTTATTTCATAGTAAGAGATCAGAAGTACTGCTCAGTAAGCCTAATATGGTAAGCTTATCAGGTGATAAACTCATTTTCATATTAGACTAGGCCACGTGATAGACATACCACTTGATACAACTTGGTTTAATCAGCTCACCCTAACATGGGAGTGCCTAATTTGCTACAACAAGCTCATCTAAATCTTGCTGATCCTATGGTATTCTCTACAACCGACAATGCTTATCCCATAGCCTTTAATCCAGACCTCTCAAATGTGACAGCCCATAAGCCAAATAAGTTACAAGCCCATTTTCCAAACCTGCAGATGGCCCAACTTGATTGAATAGCCCGAATTGATTGCTAAAGAGTTAAGGGACGTGCTTTTATAAGTTGAAAAAAACTCATACTCTTAACTTTCTAGCTGTTTCATTGATAGATGGTCTGGTGGGCAGATTTAAAGAGAGAGTTAATTCAACTTATATTCATAACTAAGGAATGCATTAAAAGGCTTAGATATAAGCAGTAAAGCAATAAATTTCGTAGTTTCCTATGCATGGAGGGTTGTTTCATGCACTAATATTTATTTTGGTATTTTAGAGTTAGAAAGGAGTTCAGAATCTGATTGTATTTACATAAACTCTTTGAGTTCTCTCTTTTAACTTTATATCTCTTTGGTTTTCCAAAGAATGATGGGTTTAGTCTTTGTATCTCTTGGATATTTCCTTGAATGGTGAGTTTTTTTTTTTAAGTTCTGTATCCTTGTTTAATTATCCTTAGGGTGGTGAATTTTTGTATCCATTTGTGATTTTAAAATTGGTGAATCCATTTATCTCCATTCCAAAAGTGTTTCCAGCAAATACAACTATCAGCCTTTCAAATACAACTATCAGTCATCAGTGTTTCAGTTTCTTTGCTGAAATTAGATATGCCAACAGAGTGATCCTATTGTATATGATTGTGATAAGACCTAATACACTGACCCCGCAGAACCTGCAATGGCAGCAGGCTCTTGCATCAGGCCACCCTTTTAAACAGAATGGAATTTCAAATATCATTGTGATTCTATTGTATTGCCTTACCCTTACAGTTACAGGTTAAAAATAAGCAAGTGATCATATTAATTTATGCTCAAGATACAAAGCAATGCAAATGAAATCAATTTGATTTTCTCTCAGGAAAGTGTGCAAAAGGAACTCACCTAGTTTTTCCGTAACACCTTGTGTATAAATTTGAAACGTATTATCAAGACCACGACAAAGGCTGTTTAGTTCTCCAACACTCATTGGTACTTTAAGAGCAAAAAATTGATCAACTGTCTGCATTTAAGAGAGTTACAAGATGAGCCAAATCTAACACTCTTGTGGGAACAATCTATCTTAAGTTTATTTTAGAACAGAAAAGGTACCTATAAAAATATGGTTATCTATAATGCAGTTATAAGTTCAGAAGGATCAATTTAACATCACCTACTAGTCAGGATATTAACAGAGAAACAAACATAACATTATATAAGATAGTAAAAGTTTCATCACTTAATAAAAATCACAAGTTTTTTGAACATTCTATGGAAGTGTGGGACATTTTAACATTATCCATTGTGTATCTCATGACAAAAATTAATGCACTTCAAGTTTTGAATTTTCTGAATATAAGTTCATAAAGTTTAAACTACATAGTAAGAGCTTAAAAGGCACATAAACTTAATTTCAATATTTTCAAAGCATTTTCATGACTAGGTTCAAGCCCCTATTCATCTTTTGGGTGATATATTGTGTCAAAGCTTGTTTATGTCAACATTCAAATTAATCAATATTACAATACATGAAATTGAACATGTCTAGTAAATGGCACAAGTTGTATTGACTTGTATGAAAGAGCAAGAAAACTTTTAAGTGATCATATTATACAAAATCTACAAAATGAATCAATGATAGGATTATAACACTTGAGGATCAATCTGTTTTTGCATAGACAGACAATTTTGAGAATTGTTAGAGAATGCTTGAAAACAATTATGCAAGATATTCCAGAATTATAAGCCACTTCTGATGCTGGAATTTTTTTTGCATTTATACTCACAGAAGACAATTTTTCTGAACTTAAGCAAAGAAAATCAAAAGGACAAACATCTTCTACTATTTTCTTGTTCAACATACACGATGATATTACTTTAGTACAGAAAAATATTTCAAGATCAAAGATTAACCCCTGTTTCACAATAAGTCAGTTAAGTGTCTTGCAGAAATAGCAAAGTACTTGGTGAGGAACTTAAAAAAAAAAAACTAAAGTTCCATGCGCTTTGGAGTATTTCGAGAGAAGACACCATACCACAGCACATAAAACATGAAGTTATAAGAAAATTATACAAGTAACATGCTACGCAAGTTACCTTACTAATTTACCAACTTCATACAGTCATTACTCATATTATGGTTTACATACAAGGAACTTACATGTTAACCGACCTCTTAGAGAACTTCATAGGAGACTAATTTTTTAATTAAAATGCACAGGGACCTTTCAGTTGTAGCTTTTCACTAAATTATAGTTCTCTAAATGGTTGTGTCCATGGATCTTGGAATTGATGGAATTTGTTTCAGTTTGGTGCCCAATCATGACTGTAAAACAACAAAATGACATTCTATGAGTAATGTATGCTTCCCAGCATGGTGCCTATGCTATAGAGAGGAGGATCACCGCATCACCTGACCTATTTCTGTTTTATTTATATATACAATAATTAACTTGCACTATATATTCTAGAAAGGATAAATTACTTTTTATAAATACTTTCTAATCATTCAAAATGTCATTCATATCAGATAAAAAGATTGCATGATTGGTTGAACCTCTTCAATTATTCTGTAGACTTCAACAATGGAACTTCCATGCCGCTGTTGAGGTGATATGGGCTCCCAACCCTACAAAAGATAATTTTGGGAGATTCTTGTGTATGGTATTTAAGCAAATATCAGCATCTATGCAAGAGATCATGAAATTGATAGCATAGTCATAATGTTTCATAAATGATAAAATTAAACCATGAGAAAATAAGACACCGAATTAAGCATGAATGCGCTAAGTGTGTTTACATACAATCCCAGGAACTCATAATACAAAAATGAAAAAAAAAAAGAACAATAAGATATGCACACACTCTGAAACAAATTTTCATTATGAACCATAACAGAGTCAAGATCGCATCAATGAAATCCATATATCATCTCCAAAATGTACAAGAAGGGCTTGATCCCAAATTACACAATGGATTGTTTTTGTATGACATGGAAGCACAACTTGTCAAACCGCCCATGTAAAATGACATCTGTAAGTGCCTACTCTTATACTACTTAACTATGCACCAATGGGATGCATGAAAATTATAGCACGAAGCTAAACCCTTTCCCCTTCTCTTTTTTAAAATTTATGAAGAAATTTCATACATGCCGCTACAATCATGTAAATTCACAAGAACCTTCACAATTTTGCAAACACGATACCTACCCTTATTAGGCATATTAACTTTCATAAAAATCCTTTTAGTTGAAAATTTATGATACCCGTACAAAATTAAACATAGTTCATCGACATATAAAATGTTGGCAAGTAACCATAATATTTGAAACTTCAAGGGAGATACAAGAATTCTACATATTAAGGTACATGTGAAAATGTCCCTTGTTTTTTATCTCCTCTGACAACTGGAGATGATGTAGTGGCTCTAAACCTCAAAGATTTAAGATAGGTCTTACATCTAAGGTTGCAACCAGAAAGATGAACAAAATATAAGGTTGTTGTAAAATTCAAAAAGTACACATAAAATATAATGAATTTGTTAAAGGGGGAAAAGAAGAGAAGTATTTATATATGAAAACATGATTATTAATTTCTCTCACCTGCAGAGATGCTAGAATTTAAAGTTTAAGATCCTAGAATGATTAACCATGATGAATTAAAGGGAGCTGCTAAACGTGTGAGAAACCAGAACTTACATATGGAGTTGATGACCAATGTGGTTATTGTGAAGCTAGGTGCCTCTATAAGTTTGTTCTAACAAATCTAAACTAAGAGCGAGCAGCCCACCTTTTCACGTGTTAACATGCTGATTACATGCTTTGATTCATAGATATTGCCACAGATAGGTACAGCTTTTTTTTCATGTAAAAGGCTTTTAAAAGGATTGTTAGTCAACAGACAATCACACAAACCATAGGTAATCAGCAACTATGTGAACAACACAATTTTTTATACAAATTTTATCAGAAAACTAGTTACAGGTTCTGTTTCCCACATCACAATGACATTAAATGATGGATACGTTTGTATACATGTGTGTCCATGCATTGTGATTATTGTGCAGCTATTCAATTAGTTCATGATGCTCACATAATTGTTGTACCATTCATGATAGCAACTCAGTCCTATACATAGTCCACATACACATGATCATCCAGATGACCACAATAATACATGATAGGCATATTGCATGAATGGATCAGTGCATTGACAGTGTAGATATGCACACAGGCTGACCCCTGACAAGCAGATGAGCCTTTAATTGTCTGATTGTATCATCATAAGTCAGGTTCTCAAATCAGAAAAAACACATTCCAACTATAAATAACATAAAGGTTTGACAATGAAAATGTCTCATACATCAGGTCACAGTAAAAAAGAAGAATATACATGACCACAAATTTAAGAGAAAAGTGAGCATCCAAGAACAGGAATATATCAGGGACGGTTGGCATGCATATCAACCAATTCTCATTTGGCCAGGGGCCAATATGGACTAATTTAAGCCCTCTAAATTCTAATCATCATCTGTATAACTAATGTGATAGGGTTTGCATGTACCTTGTGTGAAAAATTTATTGCTGTATTTCACATAAAATTATAATTTTTCAACACTCATGAACAACCAACAATCTGACAAATATTTAAACATGTCATTTATGCATTTTTTTTACATATATTCAATTATTTGAAAGATATTTCACTATCTGGTTGTTTCATCTGAAGTGTAGATGCAGTTCTCATACTCAAATTGGGAGGTCTCAGCCGTGGTTTATAATAAAGCCTATACCTTTCAACAGGGGATAGTATGCGGGTCCAACAGTCAAGTAGAACAGAACAGATGATTTCATTGGGTTCTGTCTGGCATGACTGTACTGCCCAACAGTCTTATCATGCCGAATGGACTGTCATAAACTTAGCTGGTTTGTCTAAGCTGCAGTACCCTTGCAATATGTGTTCGCAAAGGGTCTGCCAAGCCATAACCTCATGAGCAACCTGTCACGGACTTGGGATATCATTCCACACCGCAGAACCTGTATACAAACGTATCATAATTGATGGATACCCTTGTATACATTTATGCAAGGACTACAGCACTTCTTGTCTTCCATTAAATGGCATTTTGCACTCCATGGCCGTCAACTAGAAATCAGACCGTGGTATGCAAAAATTGGATTGTTTTAGTCAACGTTTATCGTACCGTCCAAGTCAGTATGGTACGTGCAGTACGAACCAATTTGACTAGCGATCAAGACACAGATCGCCAGAGTCCTTGTCGACAAAACCCAACATATCATGTGTCAGTATACCCATATGTACAGACCCGACAAATCTACGAGTCTGGTACCCGAAATGGCGAACCCTGGTTTTAGTCATTTTTCCCTACGTGACACTATCTACCTACAACGCTTATGTGTTTTTACACAGTTATTTAAAAAGTGCTAGGCGCCAAAAGGCGCTAAGGTCCAAAAACACCTGAGGTGCTAGGCGCTCGCCCGAGCGAAGCGAGACGCTAAAATATAAAAATATATAATATAATTAATAAATATAATTATTTAAAATTTTAATAAAATATGCTATTAAATTAAGAAAATCTAAGATACAAAATTATAATGTCACATTAACAAAAAGTTTCAAAATTAACAGTATTAACAGTATTAAAATCTAACAATAATTTCAAATAAATAAAAATTAACAGTATTAAAATCAAAATAATATATTATTAATCTAATAAATGCAAATACTATTATTAGTATACTGTTAACAGTATATTATATACTGTTAATAGTATACAGAAGGAGAAGAAGGAAGAGGAGTGTAAGGGGGTGCTGACTGAGAAAAGAGGAAGCGGCAGCGACAGTGGCAGCGGCAGCGAGAGTGTAAGGAGGCAACGGCAGCGGGAGTGTAAGGAGGCAGCGACAGCAGCAGCGGCGAGCAGCGACAGCGGCAGCGGCAACGAGCAGGGTTAGGGTTGAGCAGCGACAGCTGATATCGGTTTTAGTTGGTTCAATTGAACCAACTAACCACCGGAGATCGAACCAGACCTAAAATCCTGGTTCGGTCACCTGGTTTAACCTAGGGGCTCGGTTGAAGCGCCCAACGCCTGGGATCGGGTGAGCGCCCAGGCGAAGCCTCTTTGAAGCGCGCCGCCTGGAAGTGAAGCGAGGCGCTCGAGCGTCACCTCGCCTCACCCGAGCGCCTAGGCAAGCGCCCGAGTGTCTTTTTAAATCACTGTTTTTACATACCATAAAACATAAAATAAAAATGTTGCAACGACAACATAGGGTTGAGTCATGCATTGCTAATACACTAAAATATTGGAAAAACAATGGAAAACAAGGCCAACAACAATAGGTCATTGATGGCTGACAACAATTGGTCATAGACCGAACACCTTAACTACATTGCTCCATGACATTCTCCCCTACTTAACCACACCTTAACACTTTAACAATAGAAAACAAGACCAACAACAATAGGTCCTTATAAAGTTTTTCCAGATACTACAACTCCTTTGCTGCGTCTTCAAATTTTCTTGGGCTACAATGTGTCTCCCGACTCCTTTCTCGTTTGTTGACACTATCATTGAATAGTCACTCTCCAATGATTTACTCTAGCACTTATCGATCCCTCTGAGGAAGGAAAAATAAAAAGACCTACACTTTTGTGTTAACCTCAATCTTTCACGCCAACTGATTTAGATGGATGCTTGTTGGAGCTTTAACGAGCATTGTCTCATAGAATTTAAAGTTTTGAGGCCTTCTCCTATGTAAAATTTAACCAACTATTCTACTTTTGCATAGCCATCGACTCCAAGTAGGTTCACATCACTACCTTTGGTGATGACAACTACCGTTGGTGAGGATGTTGTTGTCTTCTTCAAAGTTCTCTTCAAAGGGGCTTTGAAGTTGCTTTTTCTAAGGTCTCCTAGAAGGAACTTTTAAGTTGCTTCTTCTTAGGTCTATTGGAAGGGACTTTAAAGTTGCTTCTTTTAAGTTTCCTTCGAAGGGACTTTGAAGTTGCATAGCTCCTCTACTAAATAAGTAAGACAAATAAGGCACTTGGTTCTATCGATTCTCTCAAAAGTTAGAGACCCAAGTTACTTGACTTAGTCTACCCCCTTCAGGGTTGTACTCAGCGAATCAAGTCAAATACGAGCCTTTCATCTTCTCTTTGCTCACACTTCTGGAGCTAGAAGTGTTGTCATCGTTGAATATAGTTAGTTTCTTTGCCTCATCTTTGCCATCGAACTTTTGAAACACAAGTGTTGCAATCCTTGCATAGAAGCGATTACTATACTTCACATCTTCTTTGTCATTTCACTTCAAGAATGCAACGTGTCACCCTAATAGGTTTGGTTGTCCCCATGGTGTTGTATCTCTTTTTTTAATCATCTTTACCGCCTATTCCTGTAAGTAGAAAAAAGTACAGCATTGCATGCTTCCAACCTCGTTCTTTAGTCGATCACCATCGCATCAACTCAAAGTCCCCCACTTTTAGTTGATTAAAAAAAAGGTCCTTTGACACAAGTCTTATGAATTTTCTTTGGCCTCTACTCTTCTGCATTATCTCGGTACCTAAAGTCAATCACTCTATTCTCCATCGCCTCGGTCCCCTTTATTGACCAGTGCACTCTCTCTTTATAAGAGCAAGGGATCAATGACCGTTCGGAAGTCCCACCTCTGTGGTACCATAGCGTTTTCTTATACCCATAGCCTTACTATCTGTTGACTTGCATCTATATCTCTTTCCTCACAATCATAGAATTTAGCACTATAGTATTGTGGTACTCTCTCTGAGTCAACTTCCATTCTGACCAATACTTAATTTGGCTAGCTAAGCCACTCACTCGGAAGATTCACCTCTGAGGTACTATAACCCATCCACTAATGTTCGTAGTCTAGCAGATGCACATATAGAAGACCAACCTCTCTAGTACTATGGCACTCACTCATTAAGTCTATAGTCGTTCTTCTAATGTAGATTCGTTGCACACACAGAAAAACCCACTTCTACGATAACATGATTAAGTCCGTCTGGGACTTACTAGTGTGTCGTTTTGCTTGAATTGGTCCGATGTAATCCCTCCGTTGCTCTCTGTGCTAGAACTCGAAGTGCAATTGTCTCTATATGGCCTCTGCTAATACATCACAAGGTCTCCACCAACCCAATGATCTTTTGCTAGAACTCGATCAGCAGTTTTCTCCGTGTGGTCTCCGCCAACACATTACAGGGCCTCTGACACTTTCGATAGTGTTCGCTCTAATAGCAATCAACCTCCGTCCACCCAATCCTGGGCCACCCACGGACGAAGCTTAGCTCTGGGTCAATCTGTTGCCTAGTAACTCTCAAAGTCTATTGACTTCATTAAAGACTAGTACGACATTAATCGAATTCTATGACTCTACCTCTAGCACAATTTCTATGCATATCGCTTCTCTTACAACAACTCGAATGCTAGCACATTAGTAAATTCTTTAAAAGCACCCACATCTGCGACCTCTTACCCCACACTAAGGCCTTCGGACTCCAACTTTGCCTTTGCAAGTTGAGTCGATCTCGCAACCATCGTACCTTCATCACTAGTGTCATCGAGCTCAATTGTATGTGTAGCAAAGCTCCCTTCAACTATGACACCACACGAGACTCTGTATTGAGATAATGGTGGTCCTTAGTCCACTGTTGCACTAGTCAACCTTTTATTGAGCCCAATGTTCACCTTATCAGCTTGATATATTCCTTTATCTTTAGCATTGTCTATGTGCACTCCTCAACTTGATCTCTTAATAAATCCATCGATGCATCATTTCATATGAGATCTTGCAATGATTGCCCATCGCTTGCTCGCTCCCAACCTCTTTGAAGCTTTAAGGAGCATCCATCTTTGCCACGCTTGTCCTTCTGCTTGGAAGAGAAAGCCGCAAGGTTGAGTATGCTTGCTTCTCAAAGGCATCTCCTCCATCGTGTGCATGGTCTATTACACAAAGGAAACATGATATCTCAAGATTTATCCTCTTGGAAATATATCCCATTGGAGTAACTTTTCACTTCGCATACTTTTCTTACGCAAAAAAAAAAATTTTCATGCTCCATGGTGTCAAACTTCGATTGCCTTAGGATGGCCACGGATAATCCTTTGCCCATGTACAAAGCCTTTGCATGAATACTAAATTCTTTTGAGTCATCAATTCCCTCACCACCATGAGTCCTTGCACGAACCCTTTCGATCACCAATTAATCATTCTCCAACTTACATGATCACATCCTTTGCAAAGCGCTCTCAGTCACCTCGAGGACTGTCAAGTTAGGTTGACGATGTTGAGTTGTAGCTCGAACTCAGTCATCCTAACCTTTGTACGCACATGCATTCTTCCTAGCAAGCTTGTCCTCGTAGTGCCTCTTGTGTGAGAGATTGGTTATTCAATGTCCATTCCACTAACTGACTCCATTGTCCATATTTTTATACTCGTTTTCCTAAATGGTCAAGCTTATGAATTGCCCTCCGAGCAGCCTTGTTAGATCCTCACATTCCATGCCAAGTGTTTGTTAATGTGCTTGTCCCGCTAATAGTTACAAATTTAGTTGGTTTTACCTAATCCATGCAACACCCTTACGATATTCGCCTAAAATTGCCACTCAACCTCATACCATAGGGACCAACAAGGAAAAGACAAGTTAGTGGAAGTAAAACTCAAGTTCGCATAAGCAAATATTTAAGCAAATGCTTATGCTACAAAATATAAAGATATACTTTGCAAGCTCCGAATGATTATGCAACAAAGGGTCTAAGACAATCTGTCGTATATAAAGTCATTGTGCACAAGTGCCCATGCGACACCAACAGGAAGATCGAGTGACAATCCATCCTTGAGACATATAATCGAAGCCTCATTCCATTCTAATGCCACCGAAGGGGATTTGGGGTGCTAAGACAATTAACATTTCACACTACAAGATCATCAGTCAGAATACAGCTGGTGGCATGCGAAAAAAGGTTGTTTCAGCCATTTTTTCATGGGTGTGATGCCACTTTGTCTACAAAACACAAAAAGAAACACTACCAACGACAAAATGGGATTGACAACAGTACTTCATGCCCCTTATATGTTGCCTACGAGAAATCACTCGAAAATACCGAAAAACAACATAAAACAAGACCGACAATGGGTTAGAGGCATGTATCGAACGCCTTGAATGCATTGCTCTGTGAGAAGATGGTAAGTAGACTGATACCAAACTATAGTCCATCCTTTTTCTTTTTATTTTCATTTTCTCTCTGGCCTATGCAGCACCAAGGTATTGATTGTATACCGACCGAAATTGTCTAGTCAATGTACCAATTGACCATCAAACTAGTAAACATAGATCACCATTGGTGAGATCAAAACCAATCCATACTGACTGATGCAATCGAAACTCATCCTTGTTTTCAACTTTTAGAGCAAAGTTTTATTTCATGGCACCCCCCACACAAAACCCCTAGGGTTTCCAAATAGCAACTAGCACAATATGCACTACCATCATGGTTGTCATGAGGAAATGGGGTTGCCAAAAAAGGACACACAACTATCAATGTCACAAAACTAACCCTCTTTATCTTGTTTGATGAGATGAAAACAAGGTGCACTACGCAACAAAAGGAGAGGATGAAGCTTCATGATCTCAAATCCATAAATCGTACACTTGATGCTAGTTCATGGTAGGATAGCCTATCAGGCCATATAGAGCAACTGGATCAAACCACACTAGAAACCCTGTTTCAAGTTGAAACCATGCAGCAAACAGTTCAGACCATATGTCTGAAAATTCATGGCACTAAAGTAATTGTTTAGAAGTTCCTTGCTGGTAACACCCAGCTGCCGATCAAAAGCCTTAAGGTAAGAAGTTGAGCAAAACATATAGCAATGTAGTGTTAACATATTATAAAGTCTGTAATTTTCACCATATTATTTCTAGGTATGCTTTTGCAGGTTCATCCCAAATACAATCTTATTGACGGTCATCATTGGTTCTTAACCAGAATTGCAGAATTTTCAATCAGATGCTTCCTATTCTTATTGATGTCCTTATCAGTAAATAATCATTCTTAACAACAAACAACACTGCAGAAATAGATAACTGTGTTACAAAGTATAACTAAATGCAAAAAAATTGCACTTTGTTACCAAAAACTCGAATTATAGAACCATTATACGTTAAACTTCTCGAATGACAAGAATGCCCCAAAGGAAATTTAGAAAGCTAATAATACAAGTCAGGAAGAAACCTAGTGCTTCACATAGATACATCAGTAAAGTTAACATAGAAATATATATTATATGCTACTGAGCCTTTTCACCTAGTCAATTACTGAAACCGACTTACCTCCTGTTCAACAGTCCGCTTGACCCACCCTATGATTCTGTCGAGCTGTGAGTTTACCCAGCGCAATACTAAAGTACCAGATATTTTCTCAACCTTAGAAAAGAAAGAAAAGAGTGGCCATCAGACAATGTGTGTGAAATACAAAATGTCTCCAAGACAATAAGGTGCTTCTTTACATCAAAGTCCAAACTTATGATTTCTTTGAAATCATTTTTTTTAACAACATCATAAGTTCATAACTACATGTATAAACAAAGACAACGCTAAGAATTAAAGAAATTTTACTAATAGCACAAGAGAAACACAATGTGATCTCAACACCAATGAATATCAACAAAAAACATAAATTTATGTCTAGCCATTTGGGTCAAGGCTTCAGATTCCTTGAGACCATTTTTCTAGAATAAGGATAACGATGAAGATTCAAATGTTCCTTCCCATTATTCTGTTCACATTTTGGCCTTATTATGCCTTTCCTAAAATCTATAATTTGAATCAATACAAAATTTCTTGCCAATATGTAGCCATTCCCAATCATGCAAAGTGGTCGCTTTTGTTTGATTTAAAGTTCCTCGATGAAGCTCTTGCAGGTCTTCTTCTTCTTCAGATATACTTTAACCACCTTATATTACCAAGTAAAACTTGTTAGCATGCTGTACATTAGACTAAGTAGAGCTACGTAACCAACAATGTAAGACACTACCACTAATGATCATATGACTTATAATGGTTATCTATACAATTTTAAAGCCTATTTTAAATTTAAGAGATGACTTCTATGGAATAAACTATAAAATCACCTAATAGTAGGACAATCCAGTGTGGGAACCTATAATGGTCAACCAAAAGGAGGGTTAGAAGAGATCGTATGTGGTACAGAATGGGGGTCAAACAAGAAAATAGCCTTGTGCCACCATCAGATGTTGATGCTGATGACAGAAGTATGAAGGAGCAAGAAAGAGCATATGGTGCCAATGAGCAGTTCTGACAATGACTTGTGAAATATTGTGGTAGGTAGAGTGTTCAGATATGAAGGCAGTGTGTGTGTGGAAAGTTAATGTATTGGTCAGCCTTTGGTAATGATT
Source organism: Musa balbisiana (assembly GCA_004837865.1). Lineage (NCBI taxonomy): Eukaryota > Viridiplantae > Streptophyta > Magnoliopsida > Zingiberales > Musaceae > Musa > Musa balbisiana. The sequence continues at coordinate 236,656 of CM017189.1, read as the reverse complement.
ATTGCAACAATCAGAATGGGGTGAAATGGAAGAGTTAAAACCAAGGTTTACAAGACCATCCACTAAAGTTCAATATAGGCGGTCTTTACCAGTTCAATAGCCTATTCATATGTAGACCAGGGTAAACTGGGCAGTTCAAGCCCGGTATGGGCTTGTACTAACCGATAAAGGACTTGTCCCAGCTGGTGCAAGCTTGCACCAAGCATTCTCCGTATTCTTTTAGTAAGAAATTTAGCTGAAAAGATAAGTATATCAAATTTTAGTTGTTGACTTTATATCAAATTTGATATACATATAATACTTTGTCATCTCCTCGTCCCCTCCCCCTCCCGATATATCATAGTGGTGGCGAGGCTGACTAGTACATACTGCCAATTTCATACCTTGTCACTTGGTATTGTAGTCCTTGCTGCAAACAACAAAATAGGTGATATTTCTGTACTCACATAGGTTATAGTGGCAAAGATCATGTAAATTAGACAACATGACCAACCAAAGAGAGAATTAAAACAATTAAACTGACAAAATCAGGAGTAAACCAACCTGATACAGAGCTAATCTTTTCCTGCAATAATCATCCAATCCATCCTCTCCTAATGCAGAAGCAATTACTGACATCACATACTGCTCAAGACTATCAGCTACCGGGAAAACAGATACAACATCCTCTGTAAGATGCTCCGCACAATCAAGAAATGGTCTCTGAAATGAAATGGCAAAGTTCCCAGAGCTCCATTAAACAAAGGTGGGGATCAGAAAGGAGTGCCAAAAAGTGCATTGTTATAATAATATATTAACTTACCAACTTATTGCCGTAAAATTTATGAAGTAAGGATGCAGAAAAAACTGCTGCCTTTGGATGCCATTGTGATAATATCGGTGCAAACATGTTTGAATCTTTCTTTAAAAGTCTCTTTGTCTCCTCTGCCAGAGATGCCAAAACATGTTCATGCGCTGTATCTGACTTAACATCTGTAGCATGTGTGATCTGTCGAAAAACATATATATAATGAGTTCATTACATGACAAAGTACAAATAAATTTGGTAAAGCTAAAAATTTGTGTTATCTCTAAAAGCAATTGAAAGACAGAAAAAAATTACAAAACAGAAGCCACACCAAATTCATGCATGAATCGGCCACAGATAATTTCAACACATTAGTTGAAAAAAAGGCATACAATTCAAATAAGTCAAAGCACATTTAATGTCAACCTCTAGGACATATAGCTACCTTTAAACTTATTAGAGGAGTACCTTGTCAAGTTTTCCCTTGTTATCTAATTCCGAAAAGAAGTACCTTGGTATAGTTGGCCAATATTATATTTGTAGTCTTCAAGATTCACATTTGTATATAACCTAGTGAACGTTTTCCAAATTTTTAACACAAGAAATTGTACAATATAGTACCTAACAGAATCCTCACATAATTACATTTCTTTGTTAATATATTCATGTGTCTTGTTTTAAATGGATCCAAAGCTAATGTGGATGCTTCAGATGTTACCAAAATTTGGTTAAATTGTGATTGAACAGATATTCTAAGATCAAATACCCCGACCAGCTGCGGATTGATGTAATCCACGAGAAACTAGAGTTATTTCAAAAGGTTTATTCGAGCTTGCAATTCATACCATCCAAAGTCTATGCTTCAGAGCCACTAAAGTAATTGACAGGTGATATTGAATCCAAGGTTCGAAATACCGTACCGTACCGGCATTTTGACATTCGCTCGGTACGGTACGGTACGGTATACCGAGCGATATACCGTTCGGTATATATATATAAATTAATATATATATATAAAAGATTATATATATATTTTTATATATTTTTTATTTAAAAGCCGACGTCGCATCGCCTCGGCGACGTTGCCTTTTCCTTCCCCACGCGGGGCGACGTCGCCTCGTTTATTTAAATAAAAATATATACAAATATAAATATATATATATATATACAAAATAGGCACCTCGGCGACGTCGTCGAAAAAGGCGACGTTACTTCGCCTCGGTGACGTCATCGAGCCTTTTTCTAAAATATTTATATATAGATATAAATAAATATATATTATTTTATTATTATTATTCATTCCGCCCGGTAGCGGGCTGTCCGCGTACCAGTATACCGTCGGACCGGTACGTATCGCCCATACCGGACGGTATTATTCGGTATTGCCTACCTTGATTGAATCAAACTTTTAGTTGCTTAAATAAATCATTGTATAGGTTGGTAGTAAATCATGATGGCCATATTTAGTAATTTAGGATTAAATGTAATTAGTTGGATCTTTTATGGATTACCAGTATTGTAAAGTGTAAACAGACTATTAGATTTTGAGATTACAGATTATTAAGTCACAAAACAGATGCCACATCCTTTGTTCCTATGAAGTTTCTTATACTTCCCTTATTTCATCCTCTCCATTCCTTTTCACAAGATCCCACATTCCATGACCTTGGGCCTATTATGCTAAATTGCTAACCATGTTTGTATCGAAGTGGTGTTTGAGAAAGAATCAATGACCAAAAAATTCACAGTTCAAAATACCAACCATGAAAATGCATGCAAGGCTCAGAGAACCTCCAAACGACGGCCTCTTTCTAATGGTCATGGTACAAATCAGTGATTTAAAAAGCGCTAGGCGCTAAGGTCCCAAAACACCCAAGGCATTAGGTACTCGCCTAGGCACTCACCCGAGTGAAGCGAGGCGCACTGAAATATTAAAATATAAAAAAAATATAATATATATATATATATAAATTAATATATATATATATATATATATATATATAAATTAATATATATATATATATATATAAAAGATTATATATATATTTTTATATATTTTTTATTTAAAAGCCGACGTCGCATCGCCTCGGCGACGTTGCCTTTTCCTTCCCCACGCGGGGCGACGTCGCCTCGTTTATTTAAATAAAAATATATACAAATATAAATATATATATATATATATATATATATATAAAAGATTATATATATATTTTTATATATTTTTTATTTAAAAGCCGACGTCGCATCGCCTCGGCGACGTTGCCTTTTCCTTCCCCACGCGGGGCGACGTCGCCTCGTTTATTTAAATAAAAATATATACAAATATAAATATATATATATATAAAAGATTATATATATATTTTTTATTTAAAAGCCGACGTCGCATCGCCTCGGCGACGTTGCCTTTTCCTTCCCCACGCGGGGCGACGTCGCCTCGTTTATTTAAATAAAAATCTCTCTCTCCATCCTTTTCACAAGATCCCACATTCCATGACCTTGGGCCTATTATGCTAAATTGCTAACCATGTTTGTATCGAAGTGGTGTTTGAGAAAGAATCAATGACCAAAAAATTCACAGTTCAAATACCAACCATGAAAATGCATGCAAGGCTCAGAGAACCTCCAAACGACGGCCTCTTTCTAATGGTCATGGTACAAATCAGTGATTTAAAAAGCGCTAGGCGCTAAGGTCCCAAAACACCCAAGGCATTAGGTACTCGCCTAGGCACTCACCCGAGTGAAGCGAGGCGCACTGAAATATTAAATATAAAAAAATATAATATAATAAAATATATAATTATTTAAATAAAATATGATAATAAATTAAAAATATACTGTTAACAGTATATTACTTACTGTTAACAATAGTTACAGGGGAGAAAAAATGTTAACAGTAATAGAGGATTAGCTTAAGATTATTGTGGCAACGCTGCGAACGACAGTAGTGGCAGTGGCGGAAGCTGCGAATTGCAACAACGGTAGAAGTTACAGACAGTAACAGCGGTAGCGACAGAAGCAGCGGACAATAGTAGTGACAGCGGCGAAAGCTGTGGACAACAGCAGTGGCAACGGTGGAAGCTGCAGATGGTGGCGGCGAAAGCTGCGGACAACAGCGGCGGTAGTGGCGAAAGCTCCAGAAGGGCGTCCGTCGGTGGCGAAGGAACCTGTGGTCCACTCCCACAACAATGCAAGGAACTGTACACGGAGCGACAACAGAAGGAAGCTACGAGGGCCGTCGGACTCATCTGTCGACAATAGAGGAAGGCTCGGTTCGCTGCGTCTGCGGTGAAGGTAGCGGTAAAAAGCGTCGATGGCAAAGGCAAAAGCAGCGCTAGGGTTCCTCGAGGTTGCGCGGGCATGAAGGGTGGCTTTTGAGGTAAGAAACTACATTATTTAACCAAACCAAACTTAAAAGTCTGGCTCGATTCGCTTAATTGAACCAGGCACTCGCCCGAAGCGCCCAGCGCCTGGTCTCGAGCGAGCGCCCAAGTGGCGCTTCTTTGAAGTGCAACGCTTGACCCTTAAACGAGGCGCTCAGGCCACACCTCGCCCAAGTGCCAAAGCGAGCACCCGAGCGCCTTTTTAAATCACTGGTACAAACAGGAAATTCATTTTGTAAAAGTGATTCAGCAATTTAATATGGTTTTTCGTCTAACTCCTATCCTTCTAGTGTTAAAATAATAGGAAGATAAATAATAAATTTCACTTGCAAAGAAAAGGTAAACTTGAAATCCCCCAATAGTGTCTCATTTCATAATGGAAAGCAACCAATTCTCTTTTCATAAGTATAAATTAGGTCCATGGTTCTGAGCTACTAGAAATTTCTAGAACTCTAAGTTATGACTTACTATGCCACGATGATACTGGAATGGGATTCGTATCCTGCCAAAGGATGCACATACAATCCAGCATGGGCCCTAAGTCATATCATGCTGGCTATGTATGTATGGTGGCACATTAACAACATGCTCCATGCCAGCAGAAGTTAAACCCTTTATCAGAATTCAGATCTACTCCAAAAGATATAAATCATAGATATACACTAGTCCAAGGACAATTATGTAATTCGATAGATGATAAGATGATGGAGAATTGTTTTAAGATGGTATGGATATGTGCAAAAGGGACCAATAGTTAGAAAATGTGAAACATATAATATTAGTTGCATGAGAAGAAATAAAGACCTGAAAAGACTTTATCTGAAACTATAAATTTAAATCCTCTTAATTTATCTAAGAATATGGCTTTTTTTTACAGAGCTAAATAATGAAAAGAGATCCATGTAGTTAAAGACAGATTCTTTACAGAGATTTGTTTTTGTTGTATCCAAAACTAGGCCACAATTTAGATCTGTTTACAGTTAGCATGGTAACATTCAGTTCTTACCTCATGATACAGGATCAGTCGACAGATACATTGGTCTCTATAGTCTATATTATGAGGTTATTATCATCGTCTACCTCAATTTTCTATTTCCATTTGTGTTATCTTCTATAGTGCTAGTCTCTTTGCAAATTCTATTGTTTTTCTCTCTATTGTCTGTTAGAGCCTGCTCTATCTCATGTGATCCATAAAGCATGTTGGTTAACAAGGATAACTAAAAGTTATTTTCATAGTTAAAATCAAGGTATGCAATACTGTACCATACCGATGTTTCGAGGTTAGCTCAGAAAGGTATGGTACAGTGTACCGAACGATACACACAGGGTGTATCGAGCAGTATACTAAGGCGTACCGAGCGGTACACCTAATTTTAAATATTTCTTTCTCTCTATTGTAGCACTGTAGCACGTTCCGTCCAGTAGCGAGCGGTCCGCGTACCGGTATACCATCGGATTGGTACGTACCGCCCGTATTCGAAATTGCATACCATGGTTAAAATAACAAATTCTGTGTCAATGTCTCAGAAATAGAACAAATAAATAAAGGACTAATGATGCCAACATGACAAGTATGGATGTGCAAAAGAGACAAATAGTTAGAAAATGTGAAACATATAATATTAGTTGCATGAGAAGAAATAAAGACCTGAAAAGACTTTATCTGAAACTATAAATTTAAATCCTCTTAATTTATCTAAGAATATGGCTTTTTTTTACAGAGCTAAATAATGAAAAGAGATCCATGTAGTTAAAGACAGATTCTTTACAGAGATTGTTTTTGTTGTATCCAAAACTAGGCCACAATTTAGATCTGTTTACAGTTAGCATGGTAACATTCAGTTCTTACCTCATGATACAGGATCAGTCGACAGATACATTGGTCTCTATAGTCTATATTATGAGGTTATTATCATCGTCTACCTCAATTTTCTATTTCCATTTGTGTTATCTTCTATAGTGCTAGTCTCTTTGCAAATTCTATTGTTTTTCTCTCTATTGTCTGTTAGAGCCTGCTCTATCTCATGTGATCCATAAAGCATGTTGGTTAACAAGGATAACTAAAAGTTATTTTCATAGTTAAAATCAAGGTATGCAATACTGTACCATACCGATGTTTCGAGGTTAGCTCAGAAAGGTATGGTACAGTGTACCGAACGATACACACAGGGTGTATCGAGCAGTATACTAAGGCGTACCGAGCGGTACACCTAATTTTAAATATTTCTTTCTCTCTATTGTAGCACTGTAGCACGTTCCGTCCAGTAGCGAGCGGTCCGCGTACCGGTATACCATCGGATTGGTACGTACCGCCCGTATTCGAAATTGCATACCATGGTTAAAATAACAAATTCTGTGTCACTGTCTCAGAAATAGAACAAATAAATAAAGGACTAATGATGCCAACATGACAAGTATGGATGTGCAAAAGAGACAAATAGTTAGAAAATGTGAAACATATAACATTAGTGCATGAGAAGGAAATGAAGACCCTAAAAAGACTTTATCTGAAACTATAAATTTAAATCCTCTTAATTTATCTAAGAATATGACTTTTTTTTTTACAGAGCTAAATAATGAAAAAGATCCATGTAATTAAAGACAGATTCTTTACAGAGATTGTTTTTGTTGTATCCAAAACTAGGCCAACAATTTAGATCTGTTTCAGTTAGCATGGTAACATTCAGTTCGGTTAGCTCAGAAAGGTATGGTACAGTGTACCGAACGATACACACAGGGTGTATCGAGCAGTATACTAAGGCGTACCGAGCGGTACACCTAATTTTAAATATTTCTTTCTCTCTATTGTAGCACTGTAGCACGTTCCGTCCAGTAGCGAGCGGTCCGCGTACCGGTATACCATCGGATTGGTACGTACCGCCCGTATTCGAAATTGCATACCATGGTTAAAATAACAAATTCTGTGTCAATGTCTCAGAAATAGAACAAATAAATAAAGGACTAATGATGCCAACATGACAAGTATGGATGTGCAAAAGAGACAAATAGTTAGAAATGTGAAACATATAACATTAGTTGCATGAGAAGAAATGAAGACCTAAAAAGACTTTATCTGAAACTATAAATTTAAATCCTCTTAATTTATCTAAGAATATGACTTTTTTTTTACAGAGCTAAATAATGAAAAAAGATCCATGTAATTAAAGACAGATTCTTTACAGAGATTTGTTTTTGTTGTATCCAAAACTAGGCCACAATTTAGATCTGTTTACAGTTAGCATGGTAACATTCAGTTCTTACCTAATGATACAGGATCTGTCGACAGATACATTGGTCTCTATAGTCTATATTGAGGTTATTATCATCATCTTCCTCAATTTTCTATTTCCATTTGTGTTATCTTCTATAGTGCTAGTCTCTTTGCAAATTCTATTGTTTTTCTCTCTATTGTCTGTTAGAGCCTGCTCTGTCTCATGTGATCCATAAAGCATGTTGGTTAGCAAGGATAACTAAAAGTTATTTCACAGTTAAAATAACAAATTCTGTGTCACTGTCTCAGAAATAGAACAAATAAATAAAGGACTAATGATGCAAACATGACAGGTAATGGCAGAAAAACAGATCAGAGACAAATTTGGGAAGTAAAAGAATTAAACCAATACTTGACTTGCAATATTTACACTACAAACTTTTGGGAGATCTTTAGTCTATTTGAAAGTAGCAAAATTCACAGGAAAGGAATAAAGTAGCATGGAAAACCAAATTATGGCATTCACACAGAAGACTCACTCTTGCAAAAGCATTTTTAAGTGAATTAGAAATGTATATCTCAATCTGGTCTTGATCCAACGAATCCGTTACCTGCTCCAAAAGAATACAAATCCGCATTAATTTTTTGAAAAATAATATTAATAATAACTTAAAAATTATAATTTTTTACTAATTTTATTTGGTTTTAACATGTTTACAATTAGTATTTTTAAAATAATCAAATATCTCCTTGCATAGAAAAATCTTCTGATATGGTGAAAATCACATTGTGGGACCAGAAACAGTATTGAAATAGAACTGTAAGAAAACAAACTTGTTCGTTTTCCTCGAGTAAGATCCTACGAGTGAGCATTGACACTGTTACTATCTCTGACATCATAGATGGTCCCTGCAAGTAATAGACAAGTCATCTAAAATGAGAACAGCAAAACTAAGTATGAGACACACAAGGAGGGAAGTATCACAGGAACGGATATAAAGTAGCATGGAAAACCAAAATTTATGGCATTCACACAGAAGGACTCACTCTTGCAAAAAGCATTTTTAAGTGAATTAGAAATGTATATCTCAATCTGGTCTTGATCCACGAATCCGTTACCTGCTCCAAAAGAATACAAATCCGCATTAATTTTTGAAAAATAATATTAATAATACTTAAAAATTATATTTTTTACTCATTTATTGGTTTTAACACTGTTTACAATTAGTATTTTAAAATAATCAAATATCTCCTTGCATAGAAAAAATCTTCTGATATGGTGAAAATCACATTGTGGGACCAGAAACAGTATTGAAATAGAACTGTAAGAAAACAAACTTGTTCGTTTTCCTCGAGTAAGATCCTACGAGTGAGCATTGACACTGTTACTATCTCTGACATCATAGATGGTCCCTGCAAGTAATAGACAAGTCATCTAAAATGAGAACAGCAAAACTAAGTATGAGACACACAAGGAGGGATTCAATATAACTAAGTAAATGCTAACCATCCAACTGCACAGCAGCTTGTTAAAATAGATATCAACTACAGAAGATCCAGGTCAGATGTAATGTGATATTAGAGTACAGTATAAAACCATCACCTGAACTGCTAGAATTAAATAAGAAGTATCCTTTTTAATAATTGATTATTCCAATGAAAGACAAACACCCCACGGAGATCCATAAGAATAAAGCAATTTGCTATCGTTACTTCTATTTCAATTTCAAAAGTCATAGAAAGATCTATATGTCCCAACTATTTGGAATTAGCTATATGCATCTTTCCTCTCCATTAAGCATTGTATAATACATGGTCTTAATTAAATTAAGATCATTCAACTTTTTTTCATTTATAAGTTTTATTAGTCTTCATAAATCTCCTTCTACATCTCTTCCACCATAAATACTAATTATCTCATACCATCTGACCATGATATTTATATATCTCATCAGGACATGTTTATATCATCTTAGGCGATTCTCCCCACTTTATTCTCAGAGTTATGCCTAATTGTTAACAATTGAAAACATTTGGTTTTCCATCTTTTCTGGTAACTTCATACATCAACATTTGTATCTTAATGGCATAAATTATTTGTACATATTGCTTCTTCTTAACCGTCCAACACTCGTATGCATAAGAATGCCTAACCTAACAACTGTCTTATAAAATTTCTTTTAATCTAAAGCCGATAACCACACAAAACATCTAACTCTGTTCTCCACTTTAATCACCTAACTTTTATGTCATGAGTAAATATTCAACAATCTTTTCAATTTGTTGAATGATAAACACAAAATACCTAGAACTTTTACTTATAAAAAATTCTTCTCCATCCATTCTAACTACACCATCAGCTTTTTTTAGTATAACTGAAATTATATCTCATACATTCAGCCTTAGTTATACTCTCTTTTAAAATCACTAGTTTCTAAGATTGTCTTTATGATTCAAATTTGAATTCACATAAACAAAAACAATATCATCCACAAATAGCATGTATCATGAAGGTTTATCTTATCTATGATTAGTATGCATGTCTATTATCAATGCAAAAAAGGTATGAACTTAAAGCTAACCTTTGAATTAATCTTATAGCCATAGAAAACTCATTATACACTTATCCTAGAGTTCTAACACTAATGCTTGGAACTGACATTGGCAGTGTTCTTTTGATATTGGCAGTGTTCTTATAAGAACAGTTTTCATCAATGCTTGGAACTGACATTGGCAGTGTTCTTTTGATACAATTAAAGATCTATAAGAATGTTCATTAAATTTAAGACAATTATGTTCTTTTGACCTTTCTTTATCCTACAAGGCTCTCTTAAGCCAATGTTTTTAATGTATTGCAGGATAGATAGATTTTTGATGTTCCATTTTTCTCTTAAGCCTACTTTTTAAATCTGTCTACCATTCATGAACAGTTGAAAGTTTCTGATTTGCTTCATAATGGTCAATGGAATAATGTTACGTTTTAGCAGTGTTTTAGCTCTAACATTTGCAGGTTTATTTGTGCCTTTCAGGTAGCTCATTCTTGTGAGTTGTGATAACAAGTGGATATGGAAAGCTAAAATGGCTCATGAGTTTATCCTGTCTAGGGATCAACCTAGCTCTAGGGATGACTCGGTATGGCCCGAGTCCTGGGAATTTCCTGCAATTCCAAGGGCCCTTATTTTTGAATGGAAACTTTTACCTAAAAGATTGTCTACATCTGTTCGATTAGCTCATTGGGTGTGGGGCAGCCTCATGTGTGTTATATGTGTGGGGATGGCTGGGATGACCAACAGTGTATTTTCTTTGATTGTCCTTATGCTCAAAAGGTTTGGGGTTTTTTAAGCAGCAAGTTAGGTGTGCAGTTTAGATTGTTTGTTGATTGGAAAATTGGATGTTGGGTCAAGGAAGCTTTGATCTCCGTAAGTATCCTTGGTGAATCCTTAGAGCTGTGATTGCTCATTGCCTATGGCTGATTTTGGGAGGCATACTTTTCAATGATAAGAGGAGAGGTTTTTCATCTATTGTATACATGGCAGTTTCATATATTACAAACTGCAGTTTATTTGTACAGTCTGGAGTAAGGAAGGAGGTACAGCAGGTCACAGTGGCATGGTAAATACAAGAGGTTGGATGGTTCAAGCTCATTACTGATGGGCCATTCAACTATCACAGTAAAACTGGCAGGCTGCGTATCTATGCGCAATTTTGATGGATGTATTGTTACAGGGTGCCACTTCCTCATGGCTGGCAACTCACGGACAAATGAGTTGGAGGAAGTTAAAAGGGGCATCAAGGTTGTGAGATGGGAGGTGTTACCAATATAATCATTGAGGTATATGCTAAATTATTGGTGGATGCCTTGAAGGCAATGGAACCCCTCCTTGGAGTATTGCAAATGAAAGCAAATCTGTGCTGCATTTCTTGAAACAGTCTGAAGACTGGAAGGCTGCACATGTTCTTGAATCTTGAGGTCAACCATAGTGCCCATTGGCTTGCTCAATATGCGAAGAACAGAAGGATGATTGGCATCTCAACTTCGTCATATCTTGTGCTTCGAGAAGCATGGCTTACAATGTAACAGACTTGTTTCTTCAGTAATATAATTTCGTTTTCTCTTTGGTATTAAAAATAAAAAACGGTGTGTCCAGGTGCAAGTAAACTGTAGACATGGGTTTCTCATTACTATTGTACTTTTAACTCATTATGAGCTAACATATTTTATATGTTAAATATCAAACAATAATCAGTAATACTGAAATTTTGACACCTGATGAACACTAGAATCAATAAGCTCACATGCCGACATTATAAATGAGGGGAACGAACCTCTGAAAAATGCAGATGATAGTCGGCAAGCTTTTTATCAGCCCATTTTTGAATCGGAAATAAGAAAGACTTGAAAAATGTGAAATTTTGCCAAGCATCTTCACTTTCAACTGAGCAACAGAGACTTTTCAAGTGTAACCTTTCCTGTGGACCACGTTGTTCCTTCAGGGGTATTCTCCTCAAGTGATGAATAAGAAATTGCAGGAGTTTCTGTTCCCCTGTAATAATGAACTTAATTTTGACAAAATAAACACAGGTTAGGCAGTTAATAGATAAAAGATCCATGGCTAATACAACATAAACCTTGAGTATGAAGAAGTCCTAAAAGAGGACAAAAACTTTAAAAATCATCATATATTACAAGTTTTCATCATGATATGATACAACAAGTTTTTAGATGAAATACAATGGTCACTGATGAAATATCATTAATATGATACAGTTCTGCTACTCTTTACCAAAACTAAAGGGTAGGTAATCATTAGGGAAGAACCATAAGCACATATCAGGATTTGGATAGAAATACCATAAGCATTCTAAACAACCAACAATTGGGCACTAGCTGAAATGAATGATAAATCTAAGTCATTCAAGAAAGACAAAAAACGCATTAAAGATAACTTTGAATATTGTACATGTAAAAACTCCCTGCTCTTCACTTCGGGAATTTTTTGTATTTTTTTTCCAATGAAAGGCTTTATTTTTCACATCACTTGCTTCAGAGGGTTGTTGGATCTAGATGTGCAATGTTCTTCACACCGTGATTCATGGTAGATGTTGGATCTTCAAGCACCTTATACACTATTAAAAATGTGTTTGTTCGTACTTTTTACCTAAATCTCATTACCCAGAAGAGTCATAATCCTTCCCCTCTCCAATTCCAATTTGCAGCCAAGTGACAGGCGGTGACCAGTAGACGCAGCTAGCCGGGGAGAAGGCATCAGTGGTAGTGATACAACAAGGTGGATTCTTTACTCTTCTTGGTTAATCTCCCTTTCCTCTTCACCTCATCTTCCTCTCCTGTACTGCAAGATCAGCTTGATCTGGTAGACAGCAACTGGAATATGGAAATTCTAGCAAGATTGTAAGTGATTTTGGGGTTGGGGTAGTTGGACCAATAACTCGGCCAGATCAGGGTCGGGAATATTGGCCAAGGCTATTCAGATTTGCTAGATTAAATCACAACTGGTCAATCAGGAAAAATGGAAAAATCTAGCCACAATCAGGAAAAATCTAGCCACAATCAGGAAAAATCTAGCCACAATCAGGAAAAATCTAGCCACAATCAGGAAAAATCTAGCCACAATCAGGAAAAATCTAGCCACAATCAGGAAAAATCTAGCCACAATCAGGAAAAATCTAGCCACAATCAGGAAAAATCTAGCCACAATCAGGAAAAATCTAGCCACAATCAGGAAAAATCTAGCCACAATCAGGAAAAATCTAGCCACAATCAGGAAAAATCTAGCCACAATCAGGAAAAATCTAGCCACAATCAGGAAAAATCTAGCCACAATCAGGAAAAATCTAGCCACAATCAGGAAAAATCTAGCCACAATCAGGAAAAATCTAGCCACAATCAGGAAAAATCTAGCCACAATCAGGAAAAATCTAGCCACAATCAGGAAAAATCTAGCCACAATCAGGAAAAATCTAGCCACAATCAGGAAAAATCTAGCCACAATCAGGAAAAATCTAGCCACAAATAGCCACAATCAGGAAAACCTAGTCAAAGGTCAACAAGATATAAATTTACATGTGATTAAACTTTCGTGGATAAATAAATACTCATGCTTCTTAACAGAACATTAAAATCATGTATTTACTCCTCGAAATCAAAAGTAAATTACAAAATGTTAACGTGACCCAGTTGAACTTATATTTGGAAATTCAGCAACATAGCCCATGTTTTAGCCAGGCCCAGTCCCCAACAAAAAGGTGCACTTTGATAATGAATAGAGAACTTTGTAGAAACTGTTATATTGCCTTCCAGTCCCAATTTGCAATATTACCTAGATATATTAAATTGAAAGACAACCAAATACTTTTAGCATGATTAAATTGGATTGACAATAAATCACAATAGGCAACATGTCTCCAATGTAACTGTGGGAAAAACTTTTAGTTGCCTCACAAAATTGGTCTAATTTTAAGCATGCTGAAATCCTTCAGGATGAATTTTATCCGTGTCATATGAAATCCACTAAACATTTCAAACAGAACAAAAAAGAAAGAGAAATTGCACAGACTATAAACTTAATGACACTAAGCAGTAAAATTGGAATGGACATCCAACATAAATGGACAGCTTTTAGCAAAAAAATTTCTTAAAGCCATAGCCTGGTCCAAGTGTAAAAATACAATCCATAAGGAATTTTGACCTAAAGAATCCAAATTAGTGCATAACACAGAGAACTCTTCGATACAAGGTTTTTAATTTCGATGTGTACCACCCGATATGGACGGTACGTACCAATCCGAGAGCCTCTCGGCACACGGACCATCCGCTACCAGGCGGTACAAAATTTTTGATCCCATATCGGGCAATACAAGGTTATATCGGGCAGTAACAGTTGAAATCCAACAGTTATCGACCAATATTGGGTTTCAAACGATTAATTTGACCATTGGAGGTAACCTAAAGGGTTTTAAACCCTTTCCTTCCCACTCTTTCAATTCGTTTCGTTCTCAAAATCTCTTAAACTTTCTCAAACTCTTTTCACTCATAATCTCTCTCTCTCTCACATTTTCACTCTTCTAAACTGAATAAAGTAACAATTTGTAGAATGGATCAAATTTAAGTGGCTAATTTAGGAGGATTAAGAGGAAGAATTTTTTAATCAAAAGGTATGTATTCGCTTTCTAGATTTTATTGATTTATGAGATGATTAAGCCTATTCGATGTGATGTATGACTTAATATCTAATATGTTGTTTGATAAGCTTTCGATGGTAGAATAATATTAATTAGGGAGTAATTAAGGCCTTTAATGTTGTGACTAGTGTGTTTAATATTGATTTATTCGAAATTAGACACTTAATAGATTGAATGTTTATATTTCATACATATTAAGGATTGGATCATATGTTTGTGATGGTATAATAGATTTAATTAGGTTTTAATAATTTTTTTTAATACTGTGATTAATGGTTTTAATGATAATTTAATCGAAATTTCATCGATATTGGATCAATTCAATATCTTTAATATCTATTAGGATGTTTGACATGTTTATAGTATTAAAAGAGAAATAATTAGTAGGTAATTAAATATTATTTAATAGTGTGATTAGTGTATTTAATGATGATTTCATCGTACTTTCACTATATTGTAACAAAATTACATATTTAATGCTTCTTTTATGTGTTTAATATATTTATGATGGTAAAATAAAGTTAATTAGGTTTAATAAAGTTTCTTTAATGCTGCGATTAGTAGTTTTAATGATGATTTAATCAAAATTTGATCGATATTGGATCAATTCAATATCTTTAATACCTATTAGGATGCTTGACATATTTATAACTTATTTGATTTAAATTTAATAGGAACATAAGACCAAAGGAACAAACATATGATGACGCTTAGGCTCATGTCCGAAAGATGGATGGGAACCGTCATTATTAGCAATGCACTTATTGTAACTACATCGACAAGGGTGGAGGAATCACTCGGGTGAAAATACATTTGGTCAACAGGTATCCTGATATTGCAAAATGCAAGAAGGTTACGACGGAGGTCCGTAAACCCTTTCAAAACAAATTACAGCAAGTAAGAGAAGATACAATAAAAAAGAAAACAGGAGCTGAAGAAGAATACTATAGGACAACGCAGGAATCGGTTTATGATGATTATGAGGGTCGCGACGATGAAATCAACCTGAATCTCATAGTTGGTATTCGTGCATCATTGGAGCATCAGTATATGTAAGAGGAAGCAATGAGGAATCGACGACCTGACTCATAATGGAAGCATGGTGGTGGCAGTGGATCTGCGCCACAAGGAATCCAAAGGTCGACCAACATGAGGCAACCAATTGGCCCTCCTCAGTTAAGCTGAACTAGTAGCATGAGGCAAGGTGAAATCTGTGGTTTTATCAGAGGTCTTGGTAAGAGACCCGCACCATATATTGTTAATATCGATCCACGGATTGACGATGCATATACAAAAGCAAAGAAGTCGGATAGTGAGAAGGCAATTGCAAAATTGTTCAACTTCCATGGGATAGCAACAAACACAGCCCATGTCCATATTGTCATAGCATGGTCTCCTCTATTCAAAAGTTTGGCACGATGATCTAACCTCAAACATCAAGGGAAATCCACGACGTGCAGTTAGATAAGGAGGTGACAGAACTAAAAGATTGAATCAATCCTTCAAGAGGCAACAAGACAAATATGGGGTGACACTGACGTATGACAATTGGACGGGGCCAACAAAAATAAGTATCATCAATTTTCTTGTTTATTGCAATAGACAAGTGGTATTTCATAAGTCAATTAATGCTTCTGACAAGATTCAAGATGCAAACTATAATGAAAATGAACACCGTAATAGAGGAGATCGGACCACAGTATATTGTCCAAATCAAGGTTTGCCATACCGAAACGTATCGCCTGTACCGGGCGGTACGTACCGGTCCGACAGGTTACCAATACCCGTACCGCACAGTGCTACAATATAATACTGTAGCAGTGCTACAGTGCTGCAGTGATATATTGTAGCACTGCTACAGTATAAAAAAAATATAAAATTATTCGGTACACTAGGGTGTACCGCTCGGTACGCCCTGATGTACCGCTCGGTACACCAGTACCGTACCGTACCGAGCCTAGGTTGAAACACCGGTACGGTACGGTACGGCGAACCTTGGTCCAAATAATCACCAACAATAAAGCAAATTTCAAGAAGGCCAATTTACAATTAATGAAAAAAAGAAAAACATTATTTGGACTCCATGTGCAGCTCATTGCATGGATCTAATGTTGAAGGATATTGGTGAGCTACCATCAATCAGCAAATGTGTAGCTCGAGCATAGTCAATTACAAAGTTTATATATAATCATCATTGGGTCCA
Source organism: Musa balbisiana (assembly GCA_004837865.1). Classification (NCBI taxonomy): domain Eukaryota; kingdom Viridiplantae; phylum Streptophyta; class Magnoliopsida; order Zingiberales; family Musaceae; genus Musa; species Musa balbisiana. The sequence continues at coordinate 219,875 of CM017189.1, read as the reverse complement.
CTCTTTAATACAAAAGTATATAAATAGTGAGATACTAAGATCTGGAGTCACTCGATTTGCTATCAATTTCATTGCTTTAAAGTCATTACCGCAAAAAAAGACAGGGCCTCAAGGCAATGGTCACCTCACAGGAATGGTCCAAATCTAGGCATTCGAGATCGAGCGATGGAAAAAAGGAAAGACTATTCTTTCTTCTAGATTTTGGGAGATCGTAAATAAAATCATAAAAGGTGTGGAACCACTTTATGTTGTCCTTCGTAAGGTCGATATGGACAAGCGTCCACAAATGCTTTATCTTAGACATATGCTAATTACAGCAAGAGAGGAGATCAAGAAAACATTCAAAGATGATTTAAGGCCGACCAATACTTAAAAATCATTAATCGTAGGACTGAAGTTTATATGGACCAAGATATCAATAATGTAGGTAAATTCATATTCAATGTAATTTAATTCATAATTTTTTATTGCATAAAAAATTCCTACTAACAAAATTATGTCTTGCAACATATTATCTAAACCTGACAATTCAATTTCGATATAGTCTTGGAATGCGAAATGATTAACTATCAACACTAAGAAATGTTATATATCAACCAATGATTTAAATAGGCGCTCGAGCGCTCACCTAGGAACTCGAGCGAGGCGAGGCGAGGCCCGAGTGCCTTATATGAGGACCAAGCGTCGTGTCATGAACTTAGTTGGTTTTGCCTAAATCGTGCGGCACCCTTACGTCTTCGTTCGGAAAGGTCAACCTCCCCGTAACCTCCTATGGTCCTTAGGACCTACAAAAGAGAAAATAGGTTAGAGAAACGTTTTACTCAGGATCCACAAGCATCACCAAGAACTCAAACACTCCATACCTGGTTACGCAGGTAGTCTTTGCTTCGTCGCCTTCAGCAATGTGCACCTACCAGTACCCCGACCGAAGGTCGAGTTTTGAGAAATACTTGACTTTGCCCAATTGATCGAACAAATTCGCAATGAGCGGGATGGGATACTTGTTCTTCACCGTCACTTTGTTAAGGGCTCGATAATCAACGCATAGTCGAAGGCTCCCATCTTGTTTCTTTTAGAAGAGAACTGGAGCTCCGAATGGTGCTTTAGAACTACGGATGAGACCACCGCTTAGTAGTTCACCTAACTGCTTTCTGAGCTCTACCAACTCTAGAGGGGCATGGCGATAGGGTGGTCTCGCTGGAGGCTTCACTCTTGGCTCCAACTCGATATGATGATCCACGCCTCTGTGTGGCGATAGAGTCTTCGGCAACTTGGGTAGCATAACGTCTGTGAACTCCTTCAAGATGTTTGCCACCACAACAGGTTTATGAATGGCCTTCTCGTCAAGTGGCTCTAGCTTCATAGTAGCCGCGAATGTTAATTCACCTTTTCGTACCCCTTTCTTCAGTTGTAATGCCGATATCTGTTAAGGTTCCCTGGTTCCTCTCCGAGAGACGGGAACCACACAGGGGTCATCACCTCCCATCATACATAGGGAGCTTAGGAATGGCATTGGCACCAACTTCGCCGCGTGTATGAATTCCATTCCAAAGATCACTTGGAAGTCGTTCAATAGCACTGTCATCATGTTTTTGGTCCCGCTCCATGTTCCGATCTTGATGGGAACTCCCTTTGCCAACCCGAAGATTCGCTTGGCATTTGACTTCACCACTTTCATTCGACTTTGGTTCTTCTCCAAGATTAGCCTAATTCGTCTTGCTTCTCGATCGACAATAAAGTTATGAGTAACTCCTGTGTCCACCATCGCATGGGTTGTTTGGCCATTAAGCTTAATGTCTACGTACATCAGCTCCTACTTCCTGTTTTTTGTGGCATTGACTTCATGTTCTCCCCCACTTGACCCCGCATAGCATTCAACAAACGCATTGCTCCCATCCGGGGTCCTTGCAACTCCTCATCGTTGTTGTGGGATTCTTAACTACTCGAACTAGAGCGACAGCTTGCCCCTTGTCTGATTTGGGGGGGATGATAGAAGTTGTTAAGCCATAAGTGATTTTAAGGCCGACCAATACTTAAAAATCATTAATCGTAGGACTGAAGTTTATATGGACCAAGATATCAATAATGTAGGTAAATTCATATTCAATGTAATTTAATTCATAATTTTTTATTGCATAAAAAATTCCTACTAACAAAATTATGTCTTGCAACATATTATCTAAACCTGACAATTCAATTTCGATATAGTCTTGGAATGCGAAATGATTAACTATCAACACTAAGAAATGTTATATATCAACCAATGATTTAAATAGGCGCTCGAGCGCTCACCTAGGAACTCGAGCGAGGCGAGGCGAGGCCCGAGTGCCTTATATGAGGACCAAGCGTCGTGTCATGAACTTAGTTGGTTTTGCCTAAATCGTGCGGCACCCTTACGTCTTCGTTCGGAAAGGTCAACCTCCCCGTAACCTCCTATGGTCCTTAGGACCTACAAAAGAGAAAATAGGTTAGAGAAAACGTTTTACTCAGGATCCACAAGCATCACCAAGAACTCAAACACTCCATACCTGGTTACGCAGGTAGTCTTTGCTTCGTCGCCTTCAGCAATGTGCACCTACCAGTACCCCGACCGAAGGTCGAGTTTTGAGAAATACTTGACTTTGCCCAATTGATCGAACAAATTCGCAATGAGCGGGATGGGATACTTGTTCTTCACCGTCACTTTGTTAAGGGCTCGATAATCAACGCATAGTCGAAGGCTCCCATCTTGTTTCTTTTAGAAGAGAACTGGAGCTCCGAATGGTGCTTTAGAACTACGGATGAGACCACCGCTTAGTAGTTCACCTAACTGCTTTCTGAGCTCTACCAACTCTAGAGGGGGCATGGCGATAGGGTGGTCTCGCTGGAGGCTTCACTCTTGGCTCCAACTCGATATGATGATCCACGCCTCTGTGTGGCGATAGAGTCTTCGGCAACTTGGGTAGCATAACGTCTGTGAACTCCTTCAAGATGTTTGCCACCACAACAGGTTTATGAATGGCCTTCTCGTCAAGTGGCTCTAGCTTCATAGTAGCCGCGAATGTTAATTCACCTTTTCGTACCCCTTTCTTCAGTTGTAATGCCGATATCTGTTAAGGTTCCCTGGTTCCTCTCCGAGAGACGGGAACCACACAGGGGTCATCACCTCCCATCATACATAGGGAGCTTAGGAATGGCATTGGCACCAACTTCGCCGCGTGTATGAATTCCATTCCAAAGATCACTTGGAAGTCGTTCAATAGCACTGTCATCATGTTTTTGGTCCCGCTCCATGTTCCGATCTTGATGGGAACTCCCTTTGCCAACCCGAAGATTCGCTTGGCATTTGACTTCACCACTTTCATTCGACTTTGGTTCTTCTCCAAGATTAGCCTAAGTCGCTTTGCTTCTCGATCGACAATAAAGTTATGAGTAACTCCTGTGTCCACCATCGCATGGGTTGTTTGGCCATTAAGCTTAATGTCTACGTACATCAGCTCACTACTTCCTGTTTTTTGTGGCATTGCCTTCATGTTCTCCCCCACTTGACCCCGCATAGCATTCAACAAACGCATTGCTCCCATCCGGGGTCCTTGCAACTCCTCATCGTTGTTGTTGGATTCTGAACTACTCGAACTAAGAGCGACAGCCTTGCCCTTGTCTGATTTGGGGGGGATGAATAGAAGTTGTTAAGGCATTTAGTGATTGCTTCTGTGGGCACTCTCTCACCATGTGCGCCCCTCCGCACAAGAAGCATCCGCCAGGTTTTGGGGTCGTGCCTTTTGAGCTTGGCCCTTTGTGGGAACTCTTCTTCTTTTGTTCGCCCCCGGGTTCCTTCCCACGAGAATATTTTGGAGGGCCATTTTTCAAAAATTGTTTCCTTTTTCTCGAGTCCTCAAAGGAAACAAAGTCAGTGAGTCTTTCTGCAGCAGCAATTGCCCCGATCACATCGGTGACATTCCTTCGATACAGTTCTTGTTGCACCTATGGCTTCAAACCATCGAGAAAGCTGAACAGCTTATCCTTCTCGGACATGTCCTGTATGTCCAACATTAGTACAAAAAATTGCTTCACGTAGTCTCGAATGGAAGTACTTTGGCGGAGTTATCTTAGTTTCCTCCTTGCGATGAACTCTGTGTTCTTAGGTAGAAACTGAGTTCTCAACTCTCGTTTTAAGTCCTCCTATGTGTTCACCCGACACCGACCTTGTTGGATCTCCTCCCAACGGGTTCGCCACCAAAGTTTTGCATCCCCATTCAAATACATGGTTGCTATCGAAACTTTGATTTCTTCAGAATCAGGCCTCGTAGCTCGAAAGTATTGTTCCATGTCGAATAGGAAATTCTCAAGCTCTTTAGCATCTCTGGCACCTTCATAACAATGCGGCTCGGGTGCCCTCAAGTTTTGTGGCGGCGCAACGCGGGTGTTGCTTCCTCCCGCATTTAGTGTCATTGTGAGCATGGTCACCCTGGAAGTGAGTTCTGCCACGACTTCCTGCAAATGTTACACGGAGTCTTTGGTGTCATCCGACAGTTGATCGACTAGGGCCTCAACCTTGTCGATTCGAGATTCAGCTTCTTCTTGCGAGCTCTCTACCCCAAGAAGCCTTCATTAGCCTTGGTAGAGTTCCTCCAAGCTCGCTTCAAGAACGTCCAAGCAGGTTTCCGCCGCTGTAAGTCTCTCCTTATGGCTCTTCTTCCCAGTTGGCGCTCCAGATTGCACCCCCTCCGCTCGCGAAGAGTAGCCAATTTCTCGCTCATCATGTTCGCTGCCACGATCCTCCAAAGCGGCTCCAACAACATGAGAGCTAGTTTGCACTTGCAGCCCACCTGCGGCTGCTTGGGGCAAAGGTCCAGCTTGCCCCGCCTTGCTTTATTCGCCACGATGCTTTGCCATGGTGAAATTGCGAAGTTCCTTCGCTGCTTGCTAGAATTGCTTGCCCGCTCCGATACCACAATGTCACGAACTTAGCTGGAATTGCCTAAGTCGTGAGACACCCTTGCGGCCAAAACGCGAACTTAGCTTGGGTTGCCTAAGTCGCGAAGCACCCTTGCGCTAACTTCTCAGACTTAGCTGGGATTGCCTAAGTCGCAAAGCACCCTTACGACATACGCGTCCACAAAGGGTCAGCCTAGTTGCAACCTCGTTCAGGTCCCGAAGGACCTGTAAAACAGAAAGTTGATTAGATTAAAAACGAGTGACGAACAAGTCCTAACATCTCACAAAGAGGGAATATTTACAAGCAATTCAGCAAGCACCTTGTGTACATAGGAGAAAAGAGAGGAATGAGAAAAACAAGGACTTTAGAAAGTAGAACGAATAATTGCAAGTCCACAAACAACTACTAACCGAGTGCCGGGCACGAATGCAAGTTCCCGTCAAGTTAACATGAGAACTTGTGAGAGTTTTTCAACACCCGACAATATACCAAAGCCCCATCCAACCCTGTGCCACCCAGGGGGTTCCAGGGTGCTGAGATGGCTGACATTTCGCGCGCAGCTGCAGCTTGCAGAAAACAAGCCGTGGCAAGCGAAAACGGAGTTGTTTTGGGTAGTTCGGCCCGGCGCGATGAGCGGTCGCACTACAGCGATACAACCTGTTCAAACATGCATTTTTACAAGCAAAAACACACAAAACTAAGGCAAAACATACTACCATGTCTCGGTACAAGCATGCAAAAACGACGAACGGTTTGTTGAACGAAGTTATTGCGGGTGCGCAACGACCGTTCGTGACAAAGCGCCCTGCTTGCCTTGAGCACCATCAAGTCTGGTTGCCAACGTCGAGCTGTAGCTCAAACTCAGTCATCCCAACCTTTGTGCACTACGCATTTTTCCCAACTTGTTTGTCCTTGTGGTGTCCCTCACACTAAGAGTTGGCCATTCCTCTGAATACCAATCTCGGATGCCCTCTCCTCTGAGCAACTCCATTCCCTACACCTCAACGCATGTTTCCTCAGACGATCGCGCGTGCTAGCTGCCCTCAGTATGCTAAGTGTTTCTATGTGTACTTGTCCCGCTCTGATACCAAATGTCATAAACTTAGTTGGTTTTTCCTAAGTCGTGCAACACCCTTGTGTGTCCATCCGTAAAGGTCAACTTCCCTGAAACCTTCTATGGTCCCTTAAGACCAATAAAAAAGAAAACGAATTAGAGAAAGCATTTCACTAGGGATCCATAAGCAACCATTTCAGTAAACACTTTATAGCCAATGTAAATTACAAATATAGATTTCGCAAGCTCTGGACAGTCACACAACAAAGGGTCCAAGATGGTCCACTACAGACCGAAATCCTCATAAGTGCCCACATGACACAACCTTCGTTTATAAGTCTAAAATTGCTACTAAAGCCAACCAAAATAGGGCTGCCAAGCGTACGGCCAACCCTCTACATGTTGTACAAAGCATGAATAAAACCAAAAGACATAGACATACATGAGCATTACATAAAACACCCCGTTTACAACTTTGTCCGTGATAGTTGAGCACTTCGGGCAAGCGCCCGGTTCATATAAGGCAACTGAGCACCTAGGCGGTTCAGTTTAATTTAGTTGGTTCGATTGAACCAACTAACGCAGTTCCTTACCTCAAAAGCTGCCCTTCACGTGCAACCCCAACTCCCCAAGTCAACCCTAGCGTACATTTTCTCCCGCTACCTCCGCTGCAAATGCAACGAACCAAGTCTTCCTCTATCGCCAACCGAGTCTTTCTCCCGTTGCTTCCGCTGTTGTCCATTACCGGTGTTCGGCTTTGTCCGTTGCTGTCTGCTACTTCCGTCGTTGCCGTTGTTGTCGTTCGTAGTGCTGTTGCGACTGTCTTAAACTAATCATCCGCTGTTGCTGCTTCTCACCATTGCTTCTCTTCCAACTTTTCACTATCAGTTTCACTCGGGGACATTTTATATCCCTTTTATTTAAATAATCATATTTATTAATTATATTATATATTTTTATATTTTTATATTTTAGAGCACCTCACTTTGCTCGGGCGAGCGCCTAGCGCCTCGAGCATTTTAGGACCTTGGCGCCTAGCTTTTTAAATCACTAACATCAACTCTTATCAAACATTATTGATACAGCCTATGCTATTATGGAGGGCTGATTATTCCGAGAAACAATTGGTTCATTCTCCGACGTTGTAGTTTTATCGTGTCGTTACACAAATCCTAGTGAGCAAAAGTTACACACATATTGATTATCAATTATATTTGATATTAATTATTTGTTATGCTAATAAATTCTTATTTATATCTTTTTTAGACGAGTGGTGGCTACAATTTAGAGAGAACGCACCAAATTTAAAGAAGGTTGTCGTTCGTGTACTTTCACAGACAACAACATCTGGTAGTTGTGAACGTAATTGGTCAACGTTCGCATTGATTCACTCAAAGGTCCACAATAGACTATCGTATAGACGGTTGAAGAAACTGGTATATGTCCACTATAATATGCGACTAAGGTTGTGGTGCGTCGAGCTGGACAAGAAGCCAGAGGAACCAGAGATTGATCCCATCGACCTCCAATTCTACAATGAAGATTCAGAGTCGATGTTAGAGTGGGTCAAAGCGACAAAGAACCAAGAGGCTCCTCAACTTAATAAGGCGAGAGATCCTCAATGTCTTTCACGTTTTATCACCAAACAATAAAAGAAGAGGAAGCAAATCCCCAATATGAGGAAAATCCATCTCGGTCAGAACATGATGGAAGGAGCCAAACAAGATCGAGTCAAACTGCTCTAGGAACTAGAGACACCCATCCGTCACAATCGTCCGCCCATAGTACAAAGGCAAAGGGGAAAGTAGTAGTATCAACTGCACCATTAGAAAGAATCGAGTCGGGTGATGAGATACCTTCGTAATCGCATTCAACAACCCGCTCGGTCCAAAGACATGGCAACGATATGAACAGCAATGCCTCGACCGATGATGGCAATGGTGCCAGGGAGTCTATGGTCCCGTCTACACAATTTGACGGTGGTGCATAGACCGACGAGCAGTATTTTACACATACCATCCAAGTTTCAAATCATAGAGCTCAACGAGGTACTAGTCAAATTTATGCACAGAAGGGGAAAGGGAAGCCAATGAATGATTTTCAACAGATACGATAGAGCCTACATGACGTAGACACAAAGCAAAGCTCATCGCATTCACAACCGTCGTATTATGGAGAATCTTATGGCCAACAGCAGTACAGTGATAGTCATACTTCTCTAAGCAACAGTATGATACGGAACAGCAGATCAATAGTGAAAGTAGAAGTTTTGGCATTTACTATACTCTGTATCAATACATGTCACATTCGTCATTGCCTTAGGAGCCATCTCGGACACATGTGATTCACGAGGATCAGCCTACGACCATCACCACATTGATGCACCAATGACATACGGTGTCTCAATACACTATGTCATGGGATCAACTTCAAGATTAGGTCCGACAAACATGTCATGTTGATATACAAATACATAGGATCGAGGACCCCGATCCATCACCCGTGGAGTCTCGTTATTCGTCTTGGTGATAGAATCAGGTATATCCATATATTAATTACTTAATTCATTTGAATTTTAAAGTTTAAATTGTATAAAAAATAATCTAACAATTTAAATATTTTTTTTGTAAATAATTCAATATTAGCAGAAGGACAATACAAAACAAACCAAAATTGCAAACCTTGCACAAGGCTACTCCTCAAAGCCCGAAAAAGATATGTGGCACTATTATTACCTAATTTACTTTTTTTTAGCCAAAACTATACTAAATGTATATTTATTTCTAACTTGAAAAAAGAAAAAAAAGTTAGGATATAGCTTTTAAGTTATATCCTAAATGTATATACTAAAAGTATTTTCGGAGTGTTTTCACAAAATTTTAGGCGTACTGCCCGGTACGTACTATACCAAGCAAGGCTCAGTATGCCGGTACGAACCGAAATCACGAACCTTTGATATACATGACCCTTCAGTTTTGCTAAGTACATGATAATATAGCATATCAAGTTTAATAAATATTTATAAACCTCATAATTTTCCCCGACAACTAGAAACCATTCAAATTTGTCATGACTCATGAGGCTTAAAAGAAGGTTATAAAATGCCACATGGTTGGTGCTTTGAGAATTTAAGATATTAGGGAGGACATACCATGTTCTAAAGTAGCATACTTCTAAGTTAATACTTCAAAGGCATATTACCAACAAAATCTTTCTATTAATCATTTTACCTGTCGAAATAACACCCATGCGTAACATGTGTCATGAATTGTCTCTGTAATACCTAAAGTTCGCCAAGTTGACTTTAGGAATTCAAGAATTTCCTCCACCTCCTGGAATTAGAAACCAAACTAGAAGTGAATAAAAGATTCATAGAAGATAAAAGCTATAGTGACAGAGTTTCAAATACTCAATATTCAGTGTGAAAGAGTAAACCAAAACCTGTGTAAGCTTTCCCTCATCCAAGATATCGAAAACACTAGAAAGCATTTTTTCATACAATCTAACATTAAGGGGATAGCCATCAGCCCAGTGGCATACTTCTCCAGTCAGATCACCCCGAGCTGGTCTCTCAGCAAGTGACATCGCAATTTCCCTTACAGATCTTAGACATTCTGTACGCTGAAGTTCAGCAGCAGATGGTGGAAGTGACTGGGAAATTTAACAACGATAATCATGAACTTATATATCACCGACGACATTTTATGTAATATTATAAAATACAATTAATATAAATGGATACAGCATGTGAAACACAGAATGCACTATACTGTCTATAATAGTTCAGAAAAGTACACACCTCAGACTCTTCAATCTTTTTCAATAGATTCCTGAACTCATTGGCCTTGCGCCCTGATTCCCCAAATCCTACCACTGGATGATTTATAAGACCTTCTTCAAGCATATTCAGCTAAGGAAAGGACAAATAAAAAATGAGTACACGATCAAAATGACTTATATAGTTCAGTAAAAATGGTCAATTACCTGCCTCTTTTGCCACCGGAGAAATGCTTTTTTGTCAGAAAATTCTGTTTTTGAAACACAACACAACAGTTCCAGTGGAATCAAGAGATGATCCATTCGCTTTCCCACTCTGCCAACAAGAGCATTAAGTAAACCTTGCCTTGTTCTGATATCCATCGACTCTGAGATCTGCAAAGATTAAAAATACATATGTCAAACAAAAGTGACAAAAAAATCAAGGGAAGAAAAAACAGATGTTCATAACAATGAGTTACAGAAGGAGATGGAATCTGCATGCCAATTGATGTAATAGTTCTCAACGATCAGATGATTATGAGCATAATTTTCCTATAAAGTTATATATTGGAAGTCCATGAGGTTACTTAGCTGCACATATTTCAGAACTCTGAACACAAGATCAATAAAGGACAAAAGGTTGACTTTTCACAGGAACAGCAGTCTATTACTCGATATTGGAAAAAAGGATATTTGTTGTAACAGGTAGATAGATATAGAAATATGAAATTTACATCACATTTATAACATAGTCTTTACAAATAATTAAAAGATGAGATATAAAAGGGTAAGAAGCATGCCTCCAGCTGTGCTCGCAATATCTCTAACAGACCTACTAATCCAGCAGCACGCGGAGATTGGGATACAATGCTTTCGTTCTTACTATGACGAAGCTTCCTCATCAATTTGGACTTCTTCTCTTTCTTTTTTTCTTTTGATGGTACTATGAGACCCCTAAACAAGGCCAGGTTACCACAAAAAAGTTTAAAATGTATAACTGATAATTTGCAAAGGCAAAAGCATCATGTAAGTAAAGAAATGTTAGTTTTTTTTACTAAAGGGCAAAAGAAGTTGTCAGACAATAGACATTGAACCAGCATATACCCTGATGCACCAGCAGAAGCTACGAGGATCTCATAGGCAGTTTCTCGAAGATCATCATCAGTGATACCTGAAATCACGTCAAAGATAAGTAAAAGTGCCACTATTATGAGTTAGTTACTTTTTCAATAGTAGTTCTAGCACTAGGAACACATCCAACATTCTTTAACGTATACATTTATATACTTTATGTTATATAAAGTATATACTTCCAAAGCTAAACTTATTCCATAGTTCGTGGTCTCCACTATGTGGTAACAATATATAGGATCTCAAACTGATTTCATAAGAGTAAAGTAGTACAGCAAGATCTATTAAAGGTTAAGATCACTTCCTTCTCTCTTGGTCATTCTAATGTGTACAGAAGAGACAGTGAACTAATAGTGGCCATGCTCATGCTATCAAATTTACAGAAGAAAAAGATTATGTGCTTTTAAATTGCAGTTAGTACATTCCAATTTCACGTTCTGGCAATTACTACAGGGTTATGATCAAATCTGCTGCCTCAAGGTGACAATTCTTCAGAATATGACACCATTAGCAAATCATTAAACACAAAAAATTATGTTATTACTTCATATTGCAGAATCACAAGTTACCTACTTTTGATTTAGACATACAAAATGTAGTGTCACCCTATCATTTTAGTTGAACAGAAACTGTTATGCTAGTTATTTAAGAAATCAGTCACCAATATGATCCTTTAAATCTTTCAAGTTTTCTTACACTCTCTGCTTGATGAAAAATTTGAAAACTAGGTTCTTAGGAAAAAAGTCCCAAAACATGGTCGCACAATGATTCAAAAACTTCCACAAGCATAGTGTGTACAAGGACAAAGTAATTAGTATATGGAGATAGAAAAAATGAGAATATTTATTTTCAAATGTTAATTTGTCTAGCATTTTATTTTATTTAGAACTCCTAAAGGAAACTTTTTGCACAAAGATCCTTGTGGGTCAGGCACTTGGGTACCAGCCTGAGACATGCCAAAGTACATACCACGGATAGGACCAGTGTCTACTGGTACGCTCTTGGCACTATCCTGCCTATATTAAGAAAAGTTTTTGGCACAGTACCATGCCCCAATGCCAGCACAGGTTGGCACATTCTGACTTGAGATGATGCCAAGACTTAGGATGGACAAACATGAAAATGAGGACATGTAATGGAGCACTCTCATGGGGTTAAAGATTTGAGCAGCTATGGTCCAGGGTCAAAATGGCAATATCAAATTGTGGTGAATTATACCAAGCAGAAGCAAAACTAGCACTGTGGTGATTGTACAAGAAACATCACCAGAAGAAATGAGATCAGGAGAAGTAACCTCGCAAATTGCAAATTAACAAGAAATTGTTGGAAATAAATAGACCTCAATAAAAGCATAATAGTTTATTTGTGTTCTTGTTGTTGGTTCAGAAATACACAAGCTGACCAAGATTGTGATGCTAACTGAAATGCCCGGATTATAGATGCATTTTGCAATCCTACTCACAAATTTGTTAGCCTATCAACTAAGAAAGCTGAATTGACAGACAGAAAGCAAGGCATACTTGCCAATCTATTAACTAGAAACCAAATAATATGATGTCTTTTCCATTTCAAAGAAATCCTGAAACAACATCAATGAAAAAATACACAGTCCAAAATGACAACTTGCTCAACAAATTCCTGACAACTGGTGTACTGTCGATCAATAGGTATTAAAATGAGCATCAGATTTAAGAAAAAGCAGGTCATCAATGAATGTTTATGAAATATTTTTCCACATTTCTCCCTGTAATGCTACAAAGTGGTTGCAATAACTAGATAGCTTACAGCTAAATAGTGCAGTTAATATCTTGTCAATCAATTTACTTTTACTAATAGAAATATAAAATGCATTATTTATCATGAACAACATTTTGTTAATAATCTAAATTTTCAACTCATTTTGGGTTGCCTAAGCAAGATCCACCCACTGAACAGATGACTAACCACAAATCAAAGCATGCAAGTAACCCAATTTCCCTAATCAACTCCTTGCACAAAATATGTCAACTTATACAAGTCAAATATTAAGCAGAAAAGAATGGACATTTTTAATCAAATTACCTGTCGCAAATAAAGGCAACCGCGGAGAAATATCACCAACATCACTTGGCTGCCGTCTAGAATTCCTGAGACTATCAACTTCTTCCTCTTCTTCATCATCCTCAAAGTCATCAATATCATCTACAGTTAATTCTTGATCATGTGGAGGCTCAAATGACTCTGGTTGTGACACATTTGACACAATACATGATGATGTAGCAACTGGAATAGAAGGTGGTGCCCGACTTGGTGGTGACCCAGAAGATTCAGGATTTGTGACCAAAAAGAATTCTTTCTCAGGCCCAATATTACTCTGATCAAAAAAAGACATTAGATCATACCAAATAGAACAATGCAAACATGAAAGTAGTTGAAAGAAACAAAAAAACAAGAAAGAATTATGATAACCAAAAAATATATCTTTAGATGTGATGGTTCTAACTCGACAAATGAGATATGTGCTTCACACTCATGACTCATGCGCACACACACATCCGCAAAGAGAAAAAAGTGAAAAAGAAAACCCTCCTCCAATGAGGGGAAAGCACTATCCATAAAGAAAAAGAACCACTCTTACACTCTCTCTACCTTTACATATACCTCCATGAATAGATGTAGGTATTTGCATGCCTATAAAGTTTAAACACTTCAAAATGCTTGACATCTCTAGGCCATATGTGTGCCAATGCTTGACATCTCCATGTCATCTCAAATATTAAAAAGATGCATAGAGATTAACTATTGCGGTCCAATGCACACTGTTCTACCAGTGAGGAGTCGAGGGAAGTTCAATGTGAGTAGTCTTATTCCTGCAATTACAGAGGTGGTTTTTGTGACTTAAATCCTCGTCATCTAAGTCGCGAAGGATCAACCTTACTATGACATCAAGCTCATCCTCATGTGGATTAGACAGTTGCCATTATATTTTTCATGTGTTTGAAGTATTTTTGAAAATTCTACTATTGTATAAATTTTGTATCATGATCATATCCTCTATAAAAGAATAAGACGAAAATACATGTATTTGATACTTTGTACATGTTTCATTGCCTACTTTTACAGGATTCGTCATTGGCATGTCCTTATTGTTTTGTGTCAATATTCATGCTTCATAGTCGCATACTCTAAATCGACTACCATCTCAATTGGTATTCCATGATTTTCACCTACACTACTACAACTCCACTATTTTCTCAAATATTTTTTTTATTTATGGCTTTTTGATAAGATAGACAACCCCTTTTTATAGTCACATACTCCCAATTGACTAGCATCCCTTTTTTTTTTTTTATGATCTTTTTCTACACAACTCCACTATTTCTCTAATTTCTTTTTCTTTCTTTGGATTTTAAGAAGACAAACTTTTTTACTTCCACCTCACCACATCTTTAGAGTGAACCTTTTTCCTTATCCCATTATATGAAATATAAGATAAAAATATGACTTTTGTTCATGTCAGTAGAAAGGTACCTAACAACCTTTAAAACCATACTTTTGTCCGATGATTTCAATAGGCTCTTGGGCGCTCGCCTAGGTGCTCGGGCAAGGCAAGGCGAGGCCCGAGCGCCTCGCTTCATGTCCAAGCGGTGCGCTTCAAAGAGGCGCCGCTTAGGCGCTCACCCAAAGCGCCCGGCACTTGGGCTCAAGTGAGCACCCGAGTTAAACCAGGCGACCTTAGTTGGTTCAATCGAACCAACTAAAGCACCGATATCAGCCTGTCAGCATCCCTCTCACGACTTCCCCAACCCTAACCCTGCTCGCGATTCTATCGTCGACATTTCCTCTCCGCTATCGCTGCCTCTCTTCGCTGTCGTTGCCTCTCTCCGTTGTCGCTACCACTGCCACTGTCGTTGCTCGTCGCTACTGTCGCTGCTCACCGCTCCCGCTACCATTGCTCACTACTACCGTTGTCGCTGCTCTCAATCAGCAGCATCGGTCTTACTCTTACACTGCGTTCTCGTTACCTCTGTCGCTGCCACTATCATTGCTTGTCGTTGCTGTTGCTACTTGCCACTATCGCCACTGCCGCTGCTCGCCGCTACTGTCTTTCTCTTACTCACTCTTCTCACATCAACTCGATAGTATACTGTTAATAGTATATTAATAGTATACTGTTAATTGTATATTAGTAACAGTATTTTTTTATTTATTAGATTAATAATATATTATTTTGATTTTAATACTGCTATTTTCTATTTATTTGAAATTATTGTTATTGTTTTGAATTTTGAGACTTTTTGTTAATGTGATATTGTGATTTTGCAAGATTTTCTTAATTTAATATTATTTTTATTTAAATAATTATATTTATTAATTATATTATATATTTTTATATTTTAGCGCCTCGCTTCGCTCGGGCGAGCACCTAATGCCTCGGGCATATTTGGACCTTAGCACCTAACGCTTTTTAAATCATTGCTTTTATCGCATCACCTTCTCAAAGCTTCATAGTTCATTGCTTTTATCGCATCACCTTCTCAAAGCTTTCATAGTTCATTTAACATGATTTTAACGAATACAACTTTTGTCAGTAGAAATATGACTTTTGTTCATGTCAGTAGAGAAGTACCTATCAACTTTTAAAACCATACTTTTGCACATTACCTTCTCAAAGTTTTCACAGGTTATATTCCCAATTGACTACCAACCCAATTTATTTTCCTTTATTTTCTCCTACACAACTCTGTTATTTCTCTAATTTATTTGTTTTTTTCTTTGGATTTTGAGAAGACAAACTTTTTTATTTCCACCTCACCACATCTTTAGAGTGAACTTTATGCCCGTAGAAAGGTACCTATCAACTTCTAAAACCATATTTTTGTCGCATTACCTTCTCAAAGTTTTCATAGTTCATTTGACATGATTTTAACGAATATGATGTTTTTCAGTAGAAATATGACTTTTGTTCATGTCCGTAGAGCTATCAACTTTTAAAACCATACTTTTGCACATTACCTTCTCAAAGTTTTCATAGTTCATTTGACATGATTTTACTGAATAGTTTGTCAACTCCTTAATAAAGCATAAATTATCAGGGAAAAGTTTCTGCACATCTTCATGTTAGTGAAGTATAACGAATTGATTAGCATGGCATGGCACAAGCCTAATGTCTACTGAAACAAGCCAAGCAATGAAAAGGCATGTGATAACATGTCAGGGTAGGACCACGAATCTAATTGCTTGCTACTAATCACTTTACCTTATTTGTCCATAAGTATAATGAATTGATTAGCATGGCATGGCACAAGCCCAATGTCTACTAAAACAAGCCAAGTAATGAAAAGGAATGTCACACACACACACACACATGGCACAGGCCCAATGCCTACTAAACAAGCCAAGTAATGAAAAGGAATGCACACACACGATGTCCCTTGGGTCACTTTTTGTCATTTACTATCATTAAGCCCGTTATTGGTGGGTACACACACTTTTTGTCATTTACTAGCAATAAACCCATTATTGGCGGGTACACACATGCACACACGTACATGATATCCCCTGGGTTACTTTTTGTCATTTACTAGCAATAAACCCATTCTTGGTGGGTGCACACACACACGTACATGATGGCTCCTAGGTCACCTTTTGTCATTTGCTAGCAATGAACCCATTATTGGCGCGTACAAACTAGATGTGTAATTTAATTTAATAAGCACCAGCTAGATGTGTAAATTCATTAATCAACTTTAGCACCAGTTTTCAATTTTAACAAGAGGTAGCATTTTCATCTTCCAAGCACACAACTACTTGTTATAGTAGCTCTGATCTCACAATAGTCATTGTTTTGACGCCATTTTGAGTTATTCATGTTGCAGCGTGAATTGTTTCCTATTAGTTTTGAGCAACTTTTCACATCAAAACTATTCTCATAACTGCATGGCCCAACTGTTAATAGTTCAATCATTTGACAATAGTCTCATCACATAGCTACACAAATGAATTGGCAATGATGCCAATTAACCCATTCTACATGCTTTCTAAGCATGAGCAACAATACGAGAATTTCACAAGTTCCAACATATAAACAACGACACATCCTAGCTGCTTCAATTCTAAACAAAATGGTAAAAAAATCGCCTCTCAACAATGGTTGAACAGAAATTCCAGATATTACAACTTTCATTCATCAAATCCTGCCATCTCAAAATTCCACCCTACTTTTCATCTCTCTATTGTCCTAAGATGTATTAACTCTCCAAGACAACACCTTGACCAATGAACATCTTATATATACGTCTTTTACATGCGCTATTCACTAACTCATCCAGAACCTTGTTAAAAAAAACGTTAATCTGCCTTAACATCTTAGAAGTTTAGGTGTATTTTAATATCTCTATCTGCAAAGATCTTACCATTTTTCATGTAACTTTGTACACATTGTCATAGGTAGCCAATTAGGTGAGTGTTTACCAAAAAAGTTCAGCAGATCAAAACAAAACGATTGTAGTAGTCTCCTAAAAGGATAATGTGATATTAACCATGTACCATAACGGGTTAACCATTTTAATAACTTATCACTTACCTTTTTTCATGAATACAAATATCACTCTGTAGTTTCACAATTTTCTTGTAGCATATATTTACTCATTAATTATTTGAAGTCACAAAATGAAGTCACAAAAAAAAAATTTTGTTTGTAATTGGTTCATGTAACTCTGGATATGTTAATATGACTTAAATATGTGTCTGCATATGCACCACTAGTTACATCTAACCATGACTTACAACCGAACATTTTATAGATTTTAAATGGGTACAAATATCATTCAATAAGTACTTAATTTGATCATAGTATATGTCACCTATATATAATAGAAGTACACTCACTGACTCACATCTTCTTTGTCTAAATATTTTAACATGAACCGAATGTGCATCTGTTTATGCAACCAAATTTACATACGCTATTCGATGCCTCAGTCACGTGAAACACGTCCGGAAAATTTATCAAAAAGATGAAAGACAACAATGATGCAGCATATTATGTACAAAGGTGACAAAGCTTACTGTTGCAGGATAGTCAAGACTGTCATGATAAAGCCTAATGGCTTCCGAGAGATCAAGTGTTTCGCCTGCAGCATCAAAAGCTCTTTCACAATACCACTATAAATTAGCATCAATAGACAATATTTATAGTACGGTTTTGGTACCTTTCTTGGTGCAGTTAAGAACATAATCAACACTGACTTGATCTATATCTACGTCATCCAAGGAAATTGCACCTGGTGGAAGTACAACTTTCTTGATCAAGCTACCTGAAAGAATATAATTAAGAAGTATGTGGCGATCACGTCGATAGCGCTGCAGAAGCTCCAGAACATTCTCCCTGGGGCAATTTCAAAATTTAATCTCATGATGGACATTAGCAATTCAATCAAATGATCAAGAATGCATACTCTTCCATGGATGCGAGATGATTCTAGGGTCAAATTCTTTTTAGCATAATTGCATGACTCCAGAAACTTCTTCTGTTTAGCTGCACCAACTGCATAAATTGTGCGTAGGTTAAACTGAACAGAAAAGGCAGTACAATTCAGGCAGTAAGCGCCTTAAATTTCAGAACTCAGAGACCAGTTTTGTCAAAACAATGTTTGTAGAATACAGAATGACAGATCTCATCAGAAAAGAAGCATGCTCTTAAGTAATGGAACTTCCAGTGACAACAAGATCTTTTATACTCCCTTCACCTCCCCCATAATCATTGGGATGTAATGATTACTTGATATTAAGCTTAAGAAAAGATCAACTGGACCCACTGGAGTATCACCAGAAAATGCTTAGGTATCAAGATAAGAAAAAGGAAACAACGGTTGCTCCTAATCCAACATTTCATGTGCCCAGATCTTTATAAATGCATCAGAAACACTACGTCGAACGAAGATATCCGTGATAAAGAAGCAGTGTAAAAGTAACAATGAACGGAAAAACCCTAGATAGAGCCCATTTCAGATCATGAGATCTCACGAACAGCCCAGTAAAATCCAGAATTATGCCAAGTAAAGCCACAACGGTAGTGTATTTTCATCAATAAAGCCTCAGCCACGATCGAATTTCTCTAAAAACCAGCGTCGCATTTCCCCTAACATCCAAGATCCACGACACACAATACCTTGCGAAGAAAAGTAAGCGAAGCATAAAAGAGGTCCGCGATGCCAAGAGACGCTTGCATATTTCATGAGGCACTCCAAAGATTACGCATTACCTGTAGAATCTCACGGTAAAGATGGTTCCTCTCGATCTCGCTTGAGAAGGAAACGAGATGGCGAAGCCAGATAGGGACGACAACAGGGGAAAGGAACGAGGGATCGGGAAGGCATAGATTTGGGGAGGGTGAACATAGTCGGCGCCGGACCGTAGCAATTCATTTCCCCGATTATAAGGTCACTCTAAAATCTTACCGTTCTATGATTGCAAGAACGAGCGGGACCCACTTAAGAAGGCTATGCTCGATTCAATTCCATGGCAGGTATCAAAAGAGCAACAACAGGACAGGTGGAAATGATCAAGTCACGTGAGGAGGAGCTGTAAACGTGTCCGGATCGACTGCAAGTCCAAACAGGCAACACGCATTCCCACCTATCATAGAAGGTGACGATGGGATTTGGTGATCCGGAGTTGGGTTGCAAGTGTCCGGTGTGGTAATGATTGGATGTGTGATTTGTGAGCTCTGTAAACTTTTACTGGGTAAGTTGGTGAGACTTTGGTGGATGACCAACTCAATCTTATCTTTCTTTTTTTTTACTTTTTCAAGTTCGTCTCACCAAAGCTTCTTTTCAACTTGGTGACAACAGACATAATATCTCTAAGTTGGATCTTTTTCTTTATATTTCAGTCAATTTTATTATTTAAAATAGTCAATTAATTATTGTGGTTTATTTGGATCTCTCTCTCTCTCTCTCTCTCTCTCTCTCTCTCTCTCTCTAATTCAGTAGAATATAATATGTTCAACAACATTGACACCCAGAAGTGCTGTTCTTTAACTGGAAACTGGATTTCTTCTAGACATATTAAGCATATGAACCGTCATGGCCAGTTGTATTCTTGGATGTAGGTTTATAACCATTGAATCCAACCCCTTCTAATATGAAGAAACATGAAACCTTTCATAATTAAAGTGGCATACTCATAAAATAATCCACTTCAGGCATATATATATATATATATATATTAGTCTATCAAGTTTCTCGACTCATGTTTTAAAACTTCAATCATATATATATATATATATATATATATATATATATATATATAATATATATATATATATATATATATATATATATATATATATATATATATATATATATATATATATATATATATATATATGATTTCCTTTATACTTTTCATTATAAATCAGTTTGTATTTCCTTTATACTTTTCATTCTTATTACAAACTAATTTACTTACTCACAACTCTTATGCATATTTGAAGTTAAAAAAGCATTTTCGATACGAGTGTCTGCTAGTCATAGGTGCCCTACAAGCCAATCACGCGAGTGATGACACGTGTGACATGATACACATTCTTTTTGCTTATTATATTATTTAGTATTTTATCACTTTATATTGCTTGTTGCATATATATATTGTGATATCCATGAATCTGTATAATGGAAATCTGATCGTGATAAAATTATGATAATGAGACCGATCACCTTTAAACACAAACCCTTTATGTTCAGAAAATATTGCTTTCAAATCCCTTACGTGGCATACTTAATGTCAACTCGATCCTAACACATAGTTCACCCAGTTAATATCTTACAAATGTGTTTCAAGTTAATATCTTTCCAAAACGGGTTTAATCGAAACAAAATTTTGAACCGATGTGATTTTTATCCGCTGCACTAATTCACCCCCCCCCCCCTCTTAGTGCCAACTCGATCCTAACATAGAGTTCATCCAATTCCTCAAGGATCATGGGATCCTATCCCAATAGACACCTCCTTATACACCTTAGCTCAATAGTGTATTTAAAAGGAGGAATCATATACTATTAGACATGGTGCGGTCCATGATAAGCTTCGTCGACCTACCCATCTCAATATGGGAATATGCCATAGAAACCGTAGTTTACCTTCTAACCAGAGTTCCAATTAATTTGATAGTGCCTATACCATATGAGATATAGAAAGAGAAGAAATCCAATCTTAAGGTTATTAAGATTGGGGATGCCCTACCCATGTAAAAATACATAACTCTGATAAGTTAGGATCTAAGATGGAATGGTGCAAGTTCGTCGGATACCCCAAGGAAACTTATGTGTATTATTTCTATCATCCTGAGGACCAAAAGGTCTTTGTAGCTAAGAGAGCAGTGTTCCTTAAGAAGACACACATTCTTGGAGGAGACAGTGGGTGCTAGTCATATGTGCCCTGCAAGCCAATCACGTGAGTGATGGAACATGTGACATGATATGCAGTCTTTTTGCTTATTACATTTTGGCATTTATCACTTTATATTGCTTGTTGCATATATATATATATATCTATATATATATATATCTATATATATATATATCTATATATATATATCTATATATATATATAGATATATATATATATATATCTATATATATATATCTATATATATATATCTATATATATATATCTATATATATATATCTATATATATATATCTATATATATATATCTATATATATATATAGATATATATATATATAGATATATATATATATTATATATATATATCTATATATATATATATCTATATATATATATATATATCTATATATATATATAGATATATATATATAGATATATATATATATCTATATATATATATCTATATATATATATAGATATATATATATAGATATATATATATATCTATATATATATATCTATATATATATATATAGATATATATATATAGATATATATATATATAGATATATATATATAATATATATATATAGATATATATATATAGATATATATATATATCTATATATATAATATATATATATATATATATTATGATGTCCTTGGAACTATGCAATGTGAATCGGATCATGATGAGATCACGATAATGAGACTGATTCGCCTTTAAACACAGATCTTAAATAATCCCGATCATATGTTACTCGAGATCCTAAATAGTCTCCATGAGTTCTAGAAGATCCTCTAGGGACAAAGGAAAGAGGAGATTAGATGAAAATTGTGACTCATTACTTTTTGATTCTAATCAACATGCTCTTAAATTTTCATTCATATAGTCTAGGAATGTTCATAAGGATAAATATGTTGATTTATAGGAATTAAGTGATTTAGAACTTATTCAATGGTTTGCTAATTTAGACATTCTCCCAATCATTCAAATAAGTGAACCTATCTACCCTAAGTTTGTTAGGCTATTTTATAACAATTTACATGTAGATGAAAACGAAAGGGTATCTACATATCTCTTAGGATATCATATACCCATTACGGATAGTACAATTTGTAACCTCATAGGAATTACGAAAAAAGAAAAATGATGCTATTTTAGAGGACAGTGGGATGAAGAATCAGTTGGGACTACTTATATTGATGCCTTAGGAACAATTTTTGGTAATCTTAACTTAACTATTCTTTCAAAAAGGTGTGAACACTTACTACCTTTAAGCACCAAAATACTTCATCACATCCTGATAAGTATTATTCTCTCAAAATAATATCATTATGATAAAGTAAGCCAAATGGAATTAGGTATCATGTATTGGATTATGAAGGGACATAACAAATATTTTGGTTACCTAATCCAACAGAACATGATTGAACTATCAAAAAAGAATATGATGCTTCAATATGGTGGCCTGATCACAAGACTAATCCATGCTTATGATATAGCTATCCCACCTAACGAAGAAGTTATGTAACTAGATAGATTTAATGTCATAAATAGAAACTTACTTCGACGGTTGAGGTGTACATTCAGAAATGGGATATGGACTAAACTGCCTAGAAGGCTTGATCCCCTCATACCTGAACTAGAACCTGAAACACTAATTTTTAGGGGTAACCAATCTCCTCCAACTAGTCCCTTTGAGGCAATACTTCCAACAGAGCAAGCACCTCCCTCATCTATCGATGATATAGGGACTCGAATGGATCGATTTAAAGTCAAGATCAACTTGAACAACGCCAAGATCAAATTTTATCTGAGTTGCAGCAAATTCATCAACAACTCAATACCTTGTTTAGATATTTTGACTTGCCACCACTTGAATAGTTGTGTATGTCTTTTTACTGATGACAAAATGGGAGAAGTGGATGAAATCTCATTTCTTTTATTTTGTTTACTTTGATGTTGTAATCCTATGTTGTTTACCTTGATATTGTAAACTTAAAATGCTGCTTACTTTGATGTTGAAAATTTCCATGATCTCTTTAAATGATGAGCATGTTATCTCTTCAAATGATAAGCATGTTATCGTACAATAATGCACAATGCATGTGACTTCTAATTTTGATTGTGAATTCAAGTTTATATATTCTCAAGTATGGCATATAGATTGGGGGAGTTAAGATTAACTCCTTCACCAATTGGTTGTCATTATAAAAAAGCGGGAGATTGTTAAATCTCGAAGTTTAATGATGAAATAAATTGATAAATTATTATGACCTAATCTATGTGTTGAGATAAGTGTACAAGATTAAATACAATAGCATTAAGGCATAAAACATGTGATGAACCGGAGTCAAAGATTCAGACGAAGTATCGAAAGTATGTCGGGAGCTCGCCAAGAGTTTGTTGAAAGATCACCGAGAGTTTGTTGGAAGATTGCTGAGAATTCGTCGGAAAATCATCGAGAGCTCATCGGGAGTTCACTAGAAGACTCGCCGAGAAGTTCGTCGATAGAAAAATCGACATACCGGACTTAATCTCATGTCTTAATTATAGTTAAAACATTAGTTGAGTCAGGATTGAGAGGTAATCCCACTAACTCGATTAAGGGGCCAATTGGGCCCTTAATAGGGTTGGATTAGGCTGACTAAAGAAGCCCATTCAGCATCTGAAATCACTGCCGGTGGTGGCACCACCTGGGATGCAGTCCCCCAGGTGGTTTGGGCGGTGGTACCACTTGCAATTAATGTTGCCAACAATGGTACCGCCCCTATCAGGTGGTGGTACCGCCCGAGCTCAGTCTCCGAGCTCTGTTAGACGGTGGTATCACCCAATGTCAGGTGTAAGGTGGTGGGACCGCCCAGTAATGACGGTGGTACCACTAGTATCCAAGAAATCCAGGATGAGACACTTTTTGGCTCCATTTTTGAAGCCATTGGGGCCTATAAATACCTCATCCTTTTCTGCATGAAAGGATAACAAAGTGCTATTATATGTGTGAAAAATTCTAAGTCTTTAGGGTATAAAAAGTGTTATAAAAGAAGAAAAGTTTTCCTCCCTCTCTTAGCCTTGTAACCATCCAATAAAGATGAGTGAGACTTGTAAGGGTTGTCTCCTAAACCCGACAAAAGGAGAAAGAGTTGTGAAAGGTGGTTGGTCTTCGCCTATTGAAGGAATGCCTTTAGTGGACGTTGGTGATCTCGACGGAGGAGGAATCCGAAGTGGATGTAGGTCTTATTGACCGAACCACTCTAAATTTTGGTTTGCTTTTCTTTGTGCAATTTACTTTACTACAAACTTCCTTGAGCTTCTTCTTACATTCTTACAAAAGTTTTAAGTTCAACATCTTTCCAAAACGACTAAAATTGAGACAAACTTTGTACGAAATCGAAGAATTTTCCACTGCACTAATTCTCCCCCACTCTTAGTGCTACTTTTGATCCTAACATAGAGGTCTCCTATCTACTTAACCCTAATGAATCCTGCCATATTGGGTATTGGATCTTCATCCAACTACCCAAGCCTCTTAGATTAATAGATCTCTATCCAATAATCTCTCATTATCTCTTATTGGATCTCATCCATAAGATCCAATAATTCAGTTGGATATCCAATAAGATAGGGGCTCCGATGGATATCTCATATCTGAACCTCTACTCGTTGCAATATCTACCATATATGTGTGACCCTGTAGACCCAATATTAAACTAGTTGTGAGTTATACATGTCAGAACTCCTTCTAGCTCAATGAATTATTATATTTATAATAATTCACTCGATACATCAATTGTAGACGTACTAGGCCACTCATAATGACCTGTTGTGCTAAGTTTGAAACTTCCAAACTGTAAGTCTGGTATCAAAGAGTGGAGTATTCATATAGGACATCCTTGGTGTCTTAAGTTTAAGGACCAGATAAACCATTGGGATGACGAAATCGTTATACATGTCAGAACTCCTTCTAGCTCAATGAATTATTATATTTATAATAATTCACTCGATACATCAATTGTAGACGTACTAGGCCACTCATAATGACCTGTTGTGCTAAGTTTGAAACTTCCAAACTATAAGTCTGGTATCAAAGAGTGGAGTATTCATATAGAACATCCTTGGCGTCTCAAGTTTAAGGACCAGATAAACCATTGGGATGACGAAATCGCTCTTTAACAATAAGGCATCATCAACCATCCAGCATTCCGTGAGCGTATCAATAAGTGAACTCATTCTACAATGAGCACTTGCACTGTATCTCTAGTGTCCCCACATGAGCAGCTATGAGACTAACTGTTTCCATCATATGGATGGGTATATAGCATACTAATCTATCCGATTATCTCGATGTCCCTCTCGAGTAACCTATGACCAGGATTATTTAGGGTCTATGTTTAAAGGTGAATCAATCTCATTATCGTGATTTCATCATGATCCGATTCCCATTGCATAGATCAATGGAATCATAATATATATTCATATGATAAATAATATAAAGTAATAAAATCTTAAATAATATAATAAGTAACAAGAGTGCTTGTCATATCATACATGTCATTACTCACGTGATTGGTTTGCAGGGCACCTATGACTAGCAATAGATAGGGGGAGTTTAGCTTAAACTCCATCATCAATTAGTTGTCATCATAAAAAAGGAGAGATTGTTGAATATCAGATTTTGATAATGAAATCAATTGATGAAGTTATGATCCAATTAGCGTTTGAGTGACGTAGGACTAACTTCGATCATGGAAAAGCAAATCAATTGAAGCAGGAAGAATCAGACGTTGGGTCAGAGTGGATTATGTCAGAAGATTGGATGTCAAGCTATCGGACTCATCGACATACCGAAAGGACTTCGTGCCATGAGTTCGGGCATCGGGCCAAATGATTGGACATTATGCGAAGGAGATCAGATATTACAGAAGGTCAATATGCCGATTGGGCAATATGTCGAAGGAGAGAAAGATGCACTAAAAGATCCGATGAAGCGTCGGATGAACCAATGACATACCAGACAATATAGAATTTGTATTTGTAATCGGTCCTGTCTTGATCGAAGTAGGTTAGGTCATAATTGAGTTGATTTTGAGTATAACCATGCCAACTTAATTAAGGGCTAGTTAGGCCTAAATCAGGGTTAAATTGGGCATATTGAAAGCCCAATTCAATGTTCTGAAGCTGACCCAAGCAATCGTACTGCCAAGTCAAGCGGTGGAACCGCTTGTGAGACAATGTACATCTTTAAAAAACTCGGGTGGTGGTATCACCTGTGTCAGGCGGTGGTACCATCTAGATTGGGTGGTGGTACCACTAGTTGTCAGTCTGGTAGGTGGTGGTACCACCCAATAATGATGATGGTACCGTCAGGACTTGAGAAACCCAGGATGAGACCTTTTTTTGTTCTATTTTTAAAGTCATTTGGAGTATATAAATACCCCACTCTTTCCTGCTTGGGGAAGCAAGAAATAGAATAGAAAGAAGCTATGATTCTAAGTTGAAAAGTTGTGAAAAAGTGTTAAGTGTCCTTCTCCCACTTAAGTTTTATGATCATTTTAAGAGAGGTGTGAGATTTATAAAAGTTCTCCTAAACCTATAAAAAGGAGAAAGAGTTGTAAGAGGGTAGTTAGTCTTCACTCATTGAAAGAAAACTGTTAGTAAACATCTGTGGCCTCAATGGAAGAGGAATCGAGAGTGGAAGTAGATCGCAATGATTAAACCACTATAAACTTGATTTGCACTTTCTGCCTGCTTTTCATTATCATTATTTATTAATTCAATTGTCTACTACTCTCACTTTCTCTCTAAGCTGAAACACTTTGCAATATGAGCTTTATCGAACGAAGTTTTCAAATCATCATAATTTCTATCGAAAGCACTAATTCAGACCCCCCTCCTCTTAGTATCGAAACGGTCCTAACACCTATGATGTTTGGTCCTCTTTCTGGCACCAGAATTATGATATCATGAACACTATTGATTGATGAGCCAACTTGGTTAGTTCACTACTAAAGGTGTTGGTCCATCCTCGTGTCTCCTCTATATTGACATAGGACTGTTGAAATGGTGAACTGATATAAGAGGTCTGTGTGGGAGGCTTTCTGCTGAGGATGCTCTAGCTTGGGAGCGAAGAGATCAGGTAGAGGGATTGGTGTCTTCTTGGCCACATGGTCCTTTCTCGGTCATCGGGTTACCTTCTGGTAACGGGATCATCTCTTGGGTGCCAGCGATCCTACATGATAGGTTGGCGTCGGAGGCTTTTCTGCTCGACCCCCTTCTGATACTAAGTTAGTGGAAGATAAAGAAAGGAGAGAGAGAGAGAGAGAGAGGGGTACAAGCTATCTAATGGAATGAATGTAGAGTTCCTCCCTCCAGCGTGAGCTAGTGGATGACTTTTATACCTTGCTCTTGGCTAGGTTAATTGACCTTTGTACTAATTGATCGAAGATAAGATCATATTAATTGATTGATTATGATATTGAAAATATTTCTCTATCCTCTTAACTCCTTTCCTCCTTTCGTATAAATAGGAAATGGTCTTTTCATCCTTTGTGTGATAGGAAAGATTACTGTAAGACTGTGCCATACTATTAGCTATTAATATGAGCCAGATTGACACATGCTCATGATGTGGTATCGTGGGAAGTTGATGACCGTATGTTTGCTTCCCTATCAGTATCGTAGTATTTAGATCTATTATTATTTGATTTTAAATATTTGATATTAAAATTTTTTCACGGTAATATTGTATTACGCTAACACAAACTCTCCTATTTTTTTGTGTTTTACAGATCGTGCCGTTGTGGTTTGCGGTTAAAGTATGGATTGTGTATTCTGTTGTAATAGATGCATGAGACAATCTTTTTATTTTCTTTTTACTTTTGTCATAGTTCAAAAGGCAGTTTGTTGATGCTCTCATAGGTTAATGCACATTTGGAGCAAGGAGATTGCACCAGATGAGGAAGGGAACGCACCGTACCAATTCCTCAATTTCACAATTCTATACCACTTGTCACTCAGGCACGCAGTGGGACTTTTTCTGTTCCTCTGTAGGGTAAATGCCAGCAACAATCTTTATCACCATGATGCTGGATAATTAAGTGTGGTTCATATAAAATGCAAGGATATGTTGCCTTATTAGACGTCAGAGTCATGAATCATATTGTAGACCTGAGATTTTTCCCAAAAGGGAACAAATCCTATTTAGCTTCCTAACTGATCTTTTTGGTAATTTTGATTTCATTTCCTTCTTTAGTTTCTTTCATCACAGTTAATGTAATTGGGTATTGTTAACCTTATTACAGAACATCGTAACTGAGCTCCTATAACCCTATTTAAAAACACTATAACCACCAAGATTCACTCAAAAAGCATGATGTAAATACTTTTAGGTATGGTCTTATTTAATCCGGTCCTTTCAACGGCCCTGATGCCACCTTCCTCTTGTAATCGACGGTCCAAGATGGCCTCGATACCGAGCAGATCTAAGACGGTCACTCGCAACGGGAACGGAAGCAGCAGATGACGTGGACCCTAATCGGACGTCGACGACTGGTTAGTGACCAGATACGCGTTCAACCCGCGACGAGGGCGAAACGGAGATTTCCTTATGGATGCCCTAACGAAGAAAAGATTCCCCAGAAATGCTGCGGTAGGCGGTAGAAAAAAAAGAGAAAGATAATTGCGGTAGAAAAAAAAGAGAAAGATATTTCCACCGTGTTCTCAAATTACGAAAAACCCCCGAAGCTACGCCCTTGCACGGAGGGAGCAACTTCAGTCGTTCGATCAAAATCTAACGGTACGGATCATCGTTAAGTTTCGTGGAACGAGACGACGCGTGACGCGTATGCGGCGGACTACAGCAAGATGCCGACCCCAATTGACTAATACCTCGTTGCAAGATCACACCGATGTCTACCAACGTGCCTACTGGAGACTTGCGCAGCGCCCGCCGCGGACGACGGAAACGCTTACCTTGCTAAATGGCCCATTTCCCCTTAAATTTTTTAGACCGTTGAACCCAAGAGATGGAGCAATTGCAGCTGACCGATCAAAATCTGACGGCCGAGTCCGATGTCAGGTTTCCTGAAACGTCGGGAAAGCATGACGCGTACTCGGCGACCATAGCGGGACGGGCCCTCAAACAAGCACTGCTTTTTCTGACCCTTGCATGTCTCACGCGCATGTATACTGACGTGACTATTGGAAGCATACCCGGGGCCCTCTGCACTGTAGAATCTGTTACGCAGTTTAACGTAGTGGGTCCCGCATGTGAGGAGGCCAAAAGCGTCATTCCGGGCGTGTTCGGGCGGCAAGTACGTAATTTTATGAGATGTACAGGGGTGTTATTGGAGGAGGAAGAGATAACGTCGGGTTATAAGGACGTTTGATGGGGTGAAATCGATGGTCGCGAAGCCGAGGGCACATAACACCTGCGTTCTCTCTCTTTCTTGCCATTTTCTCCGTTGTTGCTTACAGATCTTTATTTTTTCCGCTATTGTGAGATCGGTCGCGGAGGAGGCATGACGGAGCAGCTTACCGACGACCAGATTGCCGAGTTCAAGGAGGCCTTCAGCTTGTTCGACAAGGACGGCGATGGTTAGATCCACTCGATGCCGTTTTGTTCCTTTGTCCTTTTAATTCCTATACATGTTCCACATCTTATGCCCCGCTGATCGTTTCTTGCCCCCTTTGAGCTATTTGGCATCGGATCTGATATTTTATTTGATGGTGAAGGACTTAATCTGTTTCTATTCTGCACACTTGGATTCGAAAGCATGCCATCTGGTTTTTTCATACTACTTTAAGTCTTCGAGAGTATTGTTTGATCTTCTTCTACGGAAGAGTGTATTTCACTTGAGATTTAAGTAAGGCTGTATCACTTGAGATCTACATAAGTCTGTGGATTTTTTCGTCAAATACTTGCATTAAGAATTGCAGATAATTGATCAAAGCAATTTTGTCTCTCTCCTATCCTATATTAGTAATGAGTATGTATTATTAGTTAACATGATGATTCCATTGTCACTTCTGTATTACTAATCGATACTTCTATTTAAGACCTTTTATTAGCTTTATAAGTCTTGGACTGAGATATCTTGGTGTCGATCATATTTTTTAAGTTGAAGAGGCATATGATGGAAAGGGCGCTAGGATTTGATTAGATCATATTTTAATGAACTTTGTTTATAGACTTGGTCATTGTACCCCCAATTTGTGATGATGAATACATATATTGGGATTTTTGTGCTGTGAACAGGCTGGTCATTTTTCTTCCACAGAAATTGGGTTGCTAATGGAAGAGATTATATATTTAATTATCCAGTGTGTGGTATTAGTATATCAGACAATTTAAAGTGAAAGTATGGCTCCTGAGCAACTTCAACCATATCAACAAAAAATGATCATGCAAAACCTGTTAGTGTCTCATAGTATTTAATGAATGGATCATTCAAGAATCCAGTTGCGAATGATGAGTTACTGATAGATTGCTGCATTGACCATTTTGGACTTTTCTTGAAAATATTATTTAGGCACTCTAGAAACTTTAATGAGTGGATTTAGTGGATGAATCACCATGATGTGGCGAAAAAAAAGGTATTTCAGTCCATTTGATGCACATGTTAAATTACTTGATTGAGCTATTTATGGTTGTAAATAAAAAGCATAGTATTAGAGTAGAATAAGATATGATCATGTACATCTTCAAATACATAATAGATATAGATCATTTGATGCTTTTAGTTTCAGTTTTATCAAAAGCAACATTTTAGGTGCCCAGAGATCTTGCTACAGCAACAATTTTGCCATTTGGCATATTCTCAAGGTGGTTTAGTGCATGAGGCTCTTGTTTGTGCCTCACCATTACAACTAGAGAGGTTCTTTCAATGATAATAGTCTTGGTCAGTCAAATTGCAAACGAACAACCTTCCTGTTGTGTCAAGGTTTCCTTATGCATGTTGGCATATATTGTAGAGCATAATTTTAATAATTTTAAGGAATCAATTATTTTACCTTATTTTTTTAGTATAGGGTTGTTAGCAGGAACAACCTTCCTTTGATCTCTTTTAGTCATTAGGGATAGAATTGGAGCATTAGTGTTCACAGGCTCAAACTAAAGTTGTTTGCTTATAGTGCAACAATTGTCTATATTAATATTGCTCCCTAAATAGTATCTATTGATATTTGGACACTTCACAAATTCTCTTTAAACAATGGGTACTCTTTTTGATGTGTGCTATTATATGGCATGTAGTTAAACTATCAATTCCGTTGATTACATGTGTATGTATTTTCTTTTCTCTATTTAATTGCACTTCTAGGTGTAGTATTAGCTATATCCAATAGGATTGTTGGAAAAATAACAGCGGGATTCAAAATTGATTTTATCTTTTGTTTTATTCTCTTTTATATTCTTTTCCATGTTCACATTTTCTCAACTAAGTCCTTGGCAATGTGGCAATGTGAATGGGGGTTCCTCTTTGGTTGTGACATCCCCAGAACCAATTCCATAGGCGTACATGCATGATGCAGATCATGAAAGATCCTAACTGCTTCATGGCTTCTCCATTGAAATCTTGTTTCATAACAAGACTCTATCCATCCTAGTGTTAATAGAGGGAGATGTATGCATAGAACTAAAATAAGTTATACTAATCTTTTTCAATACATTTTATTTCTTTAGATCCAATTTGCCTCTTTATTCTATGCTATCTTCATTATTTGATCCATCCTACTTTTTATTTTGCTGGTGTTGGATGGCATTATCAATATCCTTCTAGATCATGATCATACGAGGACAACCCTAGTTGTATGTTAGGGTGATTTCTTGATGAAAGGCTATATGAAAGGCCGAGAATGCAACCTTAAAATGTATGTTATCAAAAATAATTTTTCTCAACTTCAATGTAAACATCTAATAAGTAACTAATGTGAGAAATTAAATTAGGAAGTTTAGAAGGGAGGGGTGCGTATGTTAGACATATTTCTGACCTTTTCTGAAGGCTTTTGTTGAAAATCGCCCTAAGATCCAATTGAAGTTGTTATGAGCATGATCATATAGGAAGTTGAGTATTCGACCACTACTAGTAAAATAGAAAAGTAGAAAACAATGATTAATGAAGGCAATGGAGTAGAGAGGTGAGGTGGATTGAAAGAAGTGAAGTGGATCCAAAAAAAGTAATTTATTTTTGTCTCTCTAAATGGAAAAGTAGTGAAACAACCGTGACTTCTTCATGGTGTATATTATGTTTGTAAATGCCCAGTGTCTGTTTTGACACAACCAATGGTAAATCCTGTATACATTACCACATTGCTGAAAGCTTAGTTTATGAACATGAACATGAAATAAAAAGTATAAAGAAGATAAAGGAAAAAAAATCAATTTTGAGTTCTTCATGGTGCATATGGAGAGCTCAAAATTGATGGTGTATATCATGCACTCACTATATGGAGAAGTCGTGAAACAACCATGAGCTCTTGATGGTGTATGTCATGCCCGTAAACCCTAGTATCGGTTTTGAAGACGTGACAACCAATGGTAAATCCTGTGTACATTACCAAATGCCACATTCCCAGTGACTTAGTTTATAAACATGAACATGAAATAAAAAGAAAGAAGGAAGATAAATTTAAAAAAATAATTTTGGGTTTTCTTATTATTTTTGATAATCCACAATACTTTAGAATTTTAAATTTAAACAAATAAATAGATCGATATTTCATTGGTGCATTTATTGTATGGTCAGTGGGACATCTTTAAATTATTTAACATTAGAAAGCATCCATCTAAAATATACAGATGAACCGGTTTAGTGTAGAAGACATTTATCTGAAGGAAATGAAGTGAATGAGATCTTGAAGTGTCATGCATAATATGATATACGTCTTTGCGGGTTTGCAGTTTACTGGACATGCTTGAGGATTTTGTGTATTCATGATATATTTCAAGTAATGTCCAGATTTTCAGTAGTGATCATCTATAAACTCGCTCATACTGGAGAATCCCAAATAAGTTCTAACATATGATAAAGAAATATTTGAATAAGAATCCAACTATCTAATTGATTTTTAGATGGCCACTCAATCTTAGTGTCTATAAGTTTTTACATATCTGTCATACCTTTACAATCACAACAAACATGGATAGGAATAATAGGAGATGAGAGCAATGGAAGCATACAAACCAAATTCAAAAAGGATGGTGTTATGATTTCAGCTTTCATAGTACTCCTAGTTTGTTTAGAAGATTGACATGATAATATTATCATTAATGATGATACATAGCAAAAATTTGATATAATTTTCAATGAATTAGAGATCCGGTTAACATCATTCTAACATTTATTACTCAAGGTTTATCCATTTATTACTCAATGGTACCTAATTTTAAGATTCATTATAGAGCATTGCAGTGTGTCATACTATGATTACTAGTATATTTACTAAAATCTTAAAATATCTCAAGAGATTTTTGGTCTAGTCCTATGTCAAAAATAAAAATGAGATCATATGATTATTGAGTATTTCTCTTGCTTCACTAGTTTAAATAGAATAAAAGATCCTATGATTATAAAGTATTTCTCATGTTCTACAGGGTTGCTTTTGTTCTTAGATCATAAGGAATAGACACAGATGGAAAATACAAAATTATAATGAGATGAAGATGTAGAATTAAAAAGATTTTGGGATCATTATTGCTATAATAACACTAAAATTTCTTCATGCAAAATAGTGGATAAAAAGGATTTTATTTCAATGATTAGATCAATTGAAAGCAAAGAGAGAATATTATCCTTATATTCTTTATTTTTTTAACAACAAAGATAATGATTAGATTCACTGTATCATTCAAAAGAGAGGATCACATGGTCAAATTTTTTAATGTCATTGTTTGGATTATTTGCTTTAGTCCATATTAGAGTGAAATTAGCCCACACACTTTTCCTTCTTTTCCAAGCATGAAGAAGCTTTTTAGTTGATCCTGTAGGTATATTCTTCTCAATTGCTATGGAGGAAAATAATATTCACATCAATTTAATAAAAAAATTGTGTATGAAAGCAAAACCAAAACAGGCTTAGATGGTGATAATTTATACTTCAGTCTTAGTATCGAAATAAATAGCTATTTCTCTGTCCAAAATTTTGTGCTACAAGGCTTCTATTTTTTACAGAACCATTAATCTTGATCTTTTTTCAGATCCAGTTGCAACCTAGTGGGTTGTTTTCAAGAGACAGATTGGTGAGAATGCTAGTATGACTGTTGATAATAAAGGATTTATAAGAGTAGAAGAGGTTGTTGCTGAAATCATTTGTAGGAATTCTAAATTTTTATGGAAAGATATTTAAATTTTGGTTTACTAGCAAGTATAAACAACTTCCTTCCAAAATGAAGGATTTAGAGTTTATACAGCTTTTTATAAATGAACTTGGTATTACCAAAGGGATTTAGAAGATTAGTAGTAGGAAAAATGTGGCTTCAAACATTTGTAAGAATTATTGATCTGAATGGAAAGATGCATTTTCAGATCCAAGTTTACAACAAGGAATTGTCATTATTTAGGAAATATCCTACAAAGACAATGTTTACATTTTTAGGATTATCTTCTGGATACCAACGTTTGCTAAACACCCCAGATTGGGAAGTAATCAAACCTTGGTTTGTGTTCCTTCTCACAAGGAGTTCTTTGTACAGTGGAAGTATCTGGTTAACCATAGACCACAAGTCCTGCTGTATTTCTGTAATAAACGACATTAATCAAATCTAATAGGGTTTTTGTCTTTCCATCAGCTACACTGTTATATTAACACCTTAGAAATTTTATGATAAGCATCTTCTTGGGCTTTGTGAATGTTCCTAACAGTCTTGTATTTCCATATATTCCATAAAGATCGTCAAAACCTACAAAGTTTTTCAACTTCTCCGGGAGACATGTCAGAGAATCTGAGGCTGTTGCAGGATCAGCAAAATTTGATTTAGAGGAAGAATTTAAGAAAGGGGAAACTTTCCCATAGCTGAGATTAAGCCTAGAGAAATCAGCTAGACTTCTAGTTCTTCTTGCCATCAGGAGTAACCAAAGAACTATCGTCACCCTTTAAAGATTTATTATGGTGTTCTTTCAAGGCAATCAGATGTCACAATGAATTATTATTTATAATGTCTTCTTAAATAAGATAGAATTCAAAATTTTGATATTTGTTAAAAATAAATCAAGGATACATGAAGTTTAGGGACATTAAAATAAAAAAATATAGTATAGAAAATTGCTATTTTGAAAGCAATCTGTACTAATTTGCAAAAGTGTATAAAAAAATTGTAATTACAAACTTCAGCACTACTACTAGAAATTAATGTATCAAATTAAAGCCATTGTAGGTTCTTAGCTCAAATGTTAATTTGTTAGAAGCGAATTAACCTTTTCTTAATAAAGCATTAGAAGACTGCTGTAATGGACATTACAGATAAGAAAACAATGTTAAAAAGAGTAAATAGGAAACATTATAGTGTTAAGAATATTGAATCATGTTGCAAAATCTTTATAATAGCACTGTTATTAAAACAGTTTTTATAAATTATGCTGAGTGATGGCAACCGTCCTCTGTTGGAGATTTTCCTGTGTGCCTTTGATCTCTTTGTCACCAGGGAGAGAACTGGAACATTAATGTTTCTGTGAACAATGCCTCAAACAAAAGCTGTTTGCTATTGTAGTCCATTAATAGTCGCTGTGTCTATTGGTACTTGGATACTTGGCAATGGTGGGTACTCTTTCTGATGTGCACTACAATAATGCCCATAGTGAACTATTTATTTAATTGATTATTTGTGGTGCACTTCAATTTTTGGTTTAATTGCAATAATTTCAATCTAGACAGAGATGGCATTGGCTTTCATCTATAGGATTGTCTGCTTTATGTTTAAGTCTTATATAAAATACTGTAATGGGAAAAGAAAGGTTATTTTGGACTGAACTCAATGGCATACCTGAGTAGAATTTTTAAAGTGCAATTTTTGTTTGTAATTCCAACAGGTTGTATCACAACAAAGGAGCTTGGAACGGTGATGCGTTCTTTGGGTCAGAATCCTACAGAAGCAGAGCTGCAAGACATGATAAATGAGGTTGACGCTGATGGCAATGGAACAATCGACTTTCCAGAGTTTCTTAATCTGATGGCTCGCAAGATGAAGGATACTGATTCAGAGGAGGAACTAAAGGAAGCGTTCCGAGTGTTTGACAAGGACCAGAATGGTTTCATCTCAGCTGCAGAACTCCGCCATGTCATGACCAACCTTGGAGAGAAGCTTACTGATGAGGAAGTTGATGAAATGATTCGTGAAGCAGATGTCGATGGTGACGGCCAGATCAACTATGAGGAATTCGTTAAAATCATGATGGCCAAGTGAATGAGGTTGTAAAATGCATTCTAATTCCTCACCTAGTAGTTAGTTATCTGAAGAGTTGTAGTTGTGAAACTAAAGATTGGTTTCTCTCTTGCTGTGGTTGCGCTCTATCAGTTGTGTGTAAACCCCCCACTAGTGTTTTATTTGTGTTTGGTATTTGGTTGGAACTACATGCACTTTTCCTTTTTTGCAGCCCTTGTTCCAGCCAGTTGTAGGATTGGAGCAATGGAGATACATGTTGCTTATTCTAAAGAAGGTATTCATTACTCATTAGTATGTTAAAGTTGTTTCATCCTATTGTCCTCTCCAGGGATTAAATTATAATTGACTATATTTATGTGTCTATATATTGTAAAAAATTATTGAAAAAATTGATTCCTGACAAGATATCAAGTAAAGTTGATCACTACCGACAAGGATCAACTTCTTGGAGTTGTGATCTGCACAATATCTTATGAATTGATCTATTTACTCCTGTGATCATCAACCACTTCCAATATAGAACTAAATAAGAGTCTCTCTAAAACTAAATACTATATAACTAAATAAGAGTATCCCCAGTATCTTTCTCATCTGCTGATGTGGAACTAAATAGGAGTATTGCAGAATAAGAACTCATATTTTGCAAAGATTCTCATTAGAATTCCACCCTTTGTCCAACAATAAAGTGAAGAAACATACATCATTCAGTAGATCACCGAGCTGGTAAACTTCGTCCAACAAAAACACTGATCCTGAGCCAATTATTGATGCAATCTGAATGGAAATAGTGGTTGTTGGAAAGTGAGTGAAGATAAAATAAGATACCATTACAAGATTAAACCGATGTGTGCTATAGTTTGGTCCCACTTAGAAAGTATAAGAAAATTTTGAGTTAGTTTATAAGATATAAATGAGTTAGTTTAAACATTTTGGATCAATGATTTATACTGTTAATGGCTTAGTTATCTTAATTGGTTGAATCATGATAAATAATATCAGCACCAACCTAACATCAAACTTCAGTATAGAAAAACTATTATAACACGAAGAGCTCGGATATAAAAAGCAACCTATTGAAAGTATATATAATGAAGTTACTATAATAGATATAAGAGAATACAAGCTAGGGTTTATGATAACATCCCCGAGTGAAAAAAGATTTGAATTAGGTTATAATAGATATATTCAAGCTTAATAAAGTTATTGGATTAGATCAAAGATAAATTTAATTAGCACATATAAACAATGTATATGCTTTCCGTCCTTAAAGAGGTTTTTTTTTTTTTTTGCTAAATGCTAGCAGCGGACAGCTCATGAGAACATAAATGCAGTCACTATGTCCAGAGAAATTTTAGTAAGAACAATCCCCACCTTTCATTTTATTACCCATCATATCAGGGTTTGTAGAGTTATGCGGATGTCTTCTCTTTATAGATCTTTCATATCACTTTAGACTCCTTCAAACCATTTAGCCAACGAGTAAACATAAGCTCAAGTCCATGTTATATTAATGATAGGACACATCTTGGGAATAGCGTGCCTCAGTCAACGCTATTCCCGTGAAGGTAGGGCAGCACTAACGAAGAACAACCTCGTCCCGAAGAGGTCGGGACGATACCAAGCGAATACCACGTAGACTCGCAAAAGTCGGATCTACACAGCACCAACCTGTAGAGGCCAGGACGATGCCAACCCAGGCCAACCCAACATAGCACCCGCCAAGCACGACGTCGGACGGCACCGGCCGTACACAGTGTTGTCCCGCAAAGGTCGGGACGGTGCCGATCGTGCACAGCGTTGTCCCGCAAAGACCGGGGCGGTGTCGACTGTGCACAGTGCCGTCCCTCAAAAACTGGGACGGTGCCAATCAAGTACAGCACCGACGGTAATAAACAACCCAGGTACGATTGATTTCTGTGAGGGGAAGATCAAAACCCCTCGAGGGGTCCTTCAGACGAGAGGTTCCTCTCTAGCCACTCAATACTAACAAGATCTTCAAAGGGGTCCAAGTCGGGAGCCTCTTCCCGACCCCAACCTATGTGCAGGAACCGGAGCTCGAGGAGCAGGTCGACTAACCCAGGGAGCGCCCAACTCGGAAGCCAGAGCTCAAACCCGACCCGCTAGAGGTGGACATTCTTGCGTATCTGGGACCGAACCAAACCGTGCCAGCTCACTCTGCTATGGTGTAAAGGATCACTATCATATTGGCGCTAGAAGAAGGGCCCAATGATGCAGGATCAACCTCAACCCAGCCACCCGACTGAATGCTTGAGCAATGATGACCTCCCGACCCACTCAACCCCCGGGCTCAGGGAGCAACACCCACCTCCCCCCGAACAGGAAGCCAACATGATGACCCCATAGCGCTACTAGAGGCTGTTCACTGACCCGGGGCTATCGCCTTTGGGAGTGGTTGCTGCTCAACCTTTCGTCTCTGCTGAGGCATTCCTCAGCCTGATGCACCAGGTTCAAGTTCTGGCGGGGATGATGCAAACCATCGTCCCCCTCGTCTCGCCCCTCGGGTAGCTCCCGACGCTCCAGCCGGCGTCACAGCGGTAGCTGTCGCCCCCGGCTCCCGCGCAACTCCCACCCTCTCCTACACCGCCCTCGGCTTCCTGACAGCCTGCGGCGACGACTGTCGCCATGTTGCCCGAACGGCGACGGAGTCCGACTAAGCAGCGACTCATCTCGAGGTTGATGCCTGCGCATGACACGTGGAGCCTTCGACGCCCTTGCACCGGTAGCTCCGAGCTCGACACATTATCATCCGACTCAATGGACTCCCTTTGGGCCCAACTGCGCTCGGTGAATCGGCGCTTGGACGAAGTTCAACATGAGTTCCATAAATCCAAGGAGGAGCTCGGAGAGGCCTCCTCGGGAGCGTTGCCTTTCACACCTGAGGTTCTAGACAAGCTAGTCCCTCCGAGCTTTCATCTCCCTACTCTTGAAGCCTATGATGGCGGCTCTGACCCAAATGGCCCTATACGGTACTTCGAGCCCAAATAGCCCTATACGGTACTTCGGACGCCCTCATGTGCAGAGTGTTTCCCACTTTGCTCCGAGGTTCGGTTGGGATGTGGTATAGCTGCCTTAAATCGGCCTTGATCGCCTCTTTCAACCAACTTGCCAAAGAATTCGAGCTCAACTTCATGACCAGTGTGTGACCAAGGTTGTCTGTGGCTCTGCTCCTCAGTCTCAGTCAAAAGGACGATGAGCCACTTTCTCATTTTGTGACACGTTTTGCCACTGAAATCCGGGGGCTGCTCGATGCTCACTCTTCCCTGATAATGCAAGTTTCCTGATGGGACTCCGACCCACCAGGTTCTTCTGGTCCCTGGTCGAGTGGCCCCCTGCGGCCATTCCCAAAATGCTTCAATGGGCTAACCAATATGTCACTGCCGAAGCATTGTTGGCGGAAAAATGGGAGGAGAACAAAAGGCACTAACTAGAACCAACCTGAGGGTAGCTCTCGGCACTGCCAAGAAGGAGAACTGACCGACCCGATGGGACGCTCCCGGGGTTCCCACCCTTGAATGCCTCTGGGACTGAGATATTTCTATAGATCAGGGAGAGAGGACTCCTAAGAGCCCTGAACCGGATGAAGGCACCTCGTGAGCTCAGGGATCGTTCAAAGTATTGCCAGTTCCATCATGATCATGACCACGATATCGAGGAATGTCATGACCTTAGGAACCAAATCGAAGAGCTCATACGATGGGGGCACCTAGGGCACTACATTAGAAGGCCACGCGAAACATCTCCCCACCCCTCCAGGCCGGTTGAAAAACAGATTGACATGATCAGCGGTGGTTCGACAACGGGGGGAGATAGCATGGCAGGACGAAAAGCTTATACCCAAGCTACCGTAGAGAAGCACCCAAGACAACCCCAGGTGCCCGAGATCACCTTCCCAGCAGGAGAAACTGAGTACCTGGAGCATGACGATGCATTGGTCATTTCAGCCAGGATCGCTAATGCTCGGGTTAAAAGGATCATGGTGGATACTGGGAGCTCTGCCAACATCCTATACTTCGACGCCTTCTAGAAACTTGGCCTGACCAAGGAAGACCTCACCTCGAGTCAATTAACACTCACCAGATTTATAGGAGATTCTATCTCGTCCCTCGGTAGGACCAGCTTACCAGTCACCCTGAGCGAGGGCCCGTAGGTCAAGACGGTCAGGGTAACCTTTGTGGTGGTCGAACTTCCCTCAGCATACAACGTTATCCTGGCTGCCCAACCCTCAACAAATTCAGAGCAGTCATCTCCACTTATCACCAAGCGATAAAATTCTCGACGCGAGAGGGAGTCGGGGAAGCAAAGAGCGACCCTCGGGAGTCTCGACAATGCTTCTTGGCGGCCATTGCATCCCCAAAAAGGCCAAGACACGAACACCCTATCATTGATCCTCGGGACGACGCCAAGCCCACGCAGCGACCCGAACCAACCGAACACACCCAAGAAGTCCCATTGCGCCACGACCGACCCGATAGGGTTATCAAGGTCGGGTCCGGATTACCAGAGGAGGAAAGAGAATAACTCGTCAACCTACTAGTCAAAAACGTCGACGTCTTCACCTGGTCACCAGTAGACATGCTCGAGATCAACCGGGTGGTCGCACAACACCACTTGAATATCAACCCCCAAGTGCGACTCGTGAAGCAATGACCCCAAAAGCTGGCGTCTGACCATCAAAAGGCAGTTGACAAGGAAATAGAGTGAGTGACTCTTGGCAGCGGGGTTCATCACAGAAACAAAATACCTATGGT
This sequence comes from Musa balbisiana, assembly GCA_004837865.1. Taxonomy (NCBI): domain Eukaryota; kingdom Viridiplantae; phylum Streptophyta; class Magnoliopsida; order Zingiberales; family Musaceae; genus Musa; species Musa balbisiana. Next base: position 178,476 of record CM017189.1, on the reverse strand, counting down.
GGCTATTGAATGTAGTCCTCGTTAAAAAGCCAAATGGAAGTTGGAGGATGTGTGTTGACTACACCGACCTAAATCGGGCGTGCCCGAAGGACTACTACCCACTATCGAGGATCGACCAGCTGGTCGACTCAACTTCGGGGCACGAGCTCCTCACGTTCCTGGATGTATTCTCGGGATATAACCAAATTAAGATGGCCCCCGAGGACCAGGAACATATGGCATTCATCACAAACCGTGGAGTGTACTTCTACAAAATCATATTGTTCGGGTTGAAGAATGCAGGGGCCACTTACCAAAGGATGATGAACAAGATGTTCGCCCACCAGATCGGTAGGAACATGGAAGTATACATCGACGACATGATCATCAAAAGCAAATCTGCCCGGACCTTGCCAAATGCGTTTTCAGAGTCAGCTCGGGAAAGTTCCTCGGATTCATAATCCACCAAAGGGGATTGATGCCAACCCGAAAAAGGTTCGAGCTATCATTAACATGGAACCCCCCAGTTGGTAAAGGAAGTCCAATGTTCAGCGGGGAGGCTCGCATCCTTGGCTCGGTTCCTGTCTCGGTCAGGGGACAAGTGCCTCCCCATTTTCGAATCCTAAAGAACCCGAAGGACTTCGAATGGACCTCAGAGTGTCAAGAAGCCTTTGACCGATTGAAGGAGCACTTGGTGCATCTACCCCAACTAGCTATAGTCTCCCCAGGTGAGCCACTCAGCCTCCACCTAGTAGCCTCCGAGCATGCCGTCAGTTCCATCCTAACCCGAGAAGACTCTGGAGTACAACAACCGATCTACTATTTGAGCCAGTCCTCAGCGGGCCATATCAACCCCCAAGTGCGACTCGTGAAGCAATGACCCCAAAAGCTGGCGTCTGACCATCAAAAGGCAGTTGACAAGGAAATAGAGTGAGTGACTCTTGGCAGCGGGGTTCATCACAGAAACAAAATACCTATGGTGGCTATTGAATGTAGTCCTCGTTAAAAAGCCAAATGGAAGTTGGAGGATGTGTGTTGACTACACCGACCTAAATCGGGCGTGCCCGAAGGACTACTACCCACTATCGAGGATCGACCAGCTGGTCGACTCAACTTCGGGGCACGAGCTCCTCACGTTCCTGGATGTATTCTCGGGATATAACCAAATTAAGATGGCCCCCGAGGACCAGGAACATATGGCATTCATCACAAACCGTGGAGTGTACTTCTACAAAATCATATTGTTCGGGTTGAAGAATGCAGGGGCCACTTACCAAAGGATGATGAACAAGATGTTCGCCCACCAGATCGGTAGGAACATGGAAGTATACATCGACGACATGATCATCAAAAGCAAATCTGCCCGGACCTTGCCAAATGCGTTTTCAGAGTCAGCTCGGGAAAGTTCCTCGGATTCATAATCCACCAAAGGGGATTGATGCCAACCCGAAAAAGGTTCGAGCTATCATTAACATGGAACCCCCCAGTTGGTAAAGGAAGTCCAATGTTCAGCGGGGAGGCTCGCATCCTTGGCTCGGTTCCTGTCTCGGTCAGGGGACAAGTGCCTCCCCATTTTCGAATCCTAAAGAACCCGAAGGACTTCGAATGGACCTCAGAGTGTCAAGAAGCCTTTGACCGATTGAAGGAGCACTTGGTGCATCTACCCCAACTAGCTATAGTCTCCCCAGGTGAGCCACTCAGCCTCCACCTAGTAGCCTCCGAGCATGCCGTCAGTTCCATCCTAACCCGAGAAGACTCTGGAGTACAACAACCGATCTACTATTTGAGCCAGTCCTCAGCGGGCCGGAGGTAAGATATCAACCGGTGGAAAGACTGGCCTTAGCACTCGTGCAGACAGCAAGAAAGTTAAGGCCCTACTTCCAAGCCCACCCTATCAAAGTAATAATTGACCAACCACTGCGGCAAATATTGTCCAAGTTTGACGTGTCCGGACGAATGCTCAAGTGGTCGGTCGAGCTCGAGGAGTTCGATGTGTAATATGTCCCGAGAACAGCCATCAAGGCTCAAGTCATAGCTAACTTCATCTAAGAATTAACCCCCTTGGGTGACAATGACAGCAAGCATACCAAGCAATGGTGGAACTTGCACGTAGATGACTCGACGAACGCAAAGGGAGGCGAGGCCAGTCTTGTCCTTAAAGGCTCGAATGGTTGGACAGTCAGGCATGCACTCCACTTCAGGTTCAAAGCCACCAACAACGAGGCCAAATATGAAGCACTCCTGTCAGGCCTCAGGTTGGCCCTCGAACTACAAGTCAAAGACGTCCAAGTTTTTTCCAACTCTCAACTAGTGGTTGGCCATATCAACGGAGACTACATGGCTTGGGACACCACCATGATGAAGAACCTGTCAAAGGCAAAAAAACTCATTATCCGTTTCTGAGGCTTTGCCATAGCAAGGGTGCCGTGGACGCAGAACACGCAAGGTGACGCCTTGGCAAGACTTGCCTCGAGTTTAGACACCGAACTACCACCCGAGGTCGAACGACTTTCTCACCGAACTATTATGACCGAAGAGGTGGCCATCATGTTGGGAAATATTGGGGGCGACATCACATGCGCAGCGGAAGAATAGAAAACAAAATTTTCAATTTCCCAAAAAGATGTTCGTCGTTGTGTGAAGATTGGTGTGAAAAAATCCGCGAAACTTAAAACTGCATATAGAATAGATTATGTTAACTAGAGAGATCGTATATGCCTGTGTCCTTGCAGATCTCTAGGAGAGGGCGAAGGAGGTCAAGCGCCCTTCTCTCTAGTGATGATCCACATAGTAGGGCTGCGACGACGTTCCTCAAAACTCCAGGCTTGCTCTAAGGTGGAGAGGGGGGAGGAGAATAGAAGAGGTAAGCAAAGGCTCTAGCCTATAAATCATTGAATCCCTCCTATTTATAGAGGTCTCCTGTCAACTTAACCCTAATGGATCCTCCCCTATTGGGTATTGGATCTCCATCCAACTACCCAAGCCTCTTAGATTAGTGGATCTTTATCCAATAATATCTCATTGGCTCTTATTGAATCTCATCCATAGGATCCAATAATTCATGGGCTTATTGGATATTCAATAAGGCAGGGGCTTCGACGGATATCTCATATCTGAACCTCTACTCATCGCAACACCTACCATATGCGTGTGACCCTCTAGGCCCAATATTGAGCTAGCCATGAGTCATACCTGTCAGAACTCCTTCTGGCTCAGTGAATTATTATCTTCATAATAATTCACTTGACTCATCAACTACGAACGTACTAGGCCACTACGCCGCAGTCCCCAGACGATATGGGGGAATCCAATCCATTGGACCTGCCTGTCCTCTGTTACCATGTACCTATAGTCTCTCATCCATCTAATATACTAGAGACCGTATATCGGGCATGGTGCTATCGGATTCATATAGTTTCTACTCGAGTCTCGCTCTAATCGGATTCTCCCAGAGAACTCTTTCTCTCTCAATCCGAATGACCCTGGCCAGGGATTTGTCTAAGCAAGAACATATGAGATATTCCTCTCATGACACCGAGAGTGGATGATCCTATATCGACACTCAATAGCTCTCGTAAGGTTGACTGCCACTCCCAATAACGGGTTGTACTAGATCTGGGACATCCAAACCTATAAGTCCGTAATCGAAGAATAAAGCACTTATACAGGACATCCTTGGTGTCTCGAGTCTAAGGACTAGATACACCACTAGACTACGGAATCGCTGTTTGACAATAAGGTGTCATCAACCATCCAGCGTTCCGTAATCGGATCAATCGGTGAACTCATTCTTCAATGAGCATCTATACTGTATCCCTAGTGTCCCCACATGAGTAGCTATGAGACTAGTTGCATCCATCATATGAATGGGTATACAGCACACCAGTCTGTCCGGTTATCTCGATGTCTCTCTCGAGTAACCTATAACCAGGATTATTTAGGATTTGTGTTTAAAGGCAAATCTGTCTCATTATCGTAATCTCATCATGATCCGATTCCCATTACACAGATCCAAGGACATCACAATATATGCATGCATATATGCAATAGTCAATATAAAGTGATAAATGCCAAAATATAATAAGCAAAAATATTCCGTGTCAAGTCACACGTGTTATCACTCACGTGATTGGCTTGCTGGGCACCTATGACTAGCACATCACAGAGGAGCCCCCGACCTGGGTCGAAGAAGTCCTCCGCTACAAAAAAGATAGGACGCTGCCAGCCGACAGAAGCCCAGACATTATCGGAGGTCATTCACCCAGCAGCTCCTACGCTGTCTAAACCCGACGAAAGCCTAGACGGTGTTAGCCGAGGTCCATGAAGGAATCTATGGGGAACATATTGGCGGGCGAAACCTAGCCTTTAAAATCCTCCGACAAGGATACTACTGGCCGACCATGCATCGAGACGCTATGGCCTACACACAGCGGTGCGTACAGTGTCAAAAGCATGCGCAGGCGCATCATCACCCCACGGTTCCCCTGACCCCCCTAGACAGCGCTTGGCCTTTCGCGCAATGGGGAATGGACCTCCTCGGCCCCTTCCCACTGGCCTCGGGATAGAGAAAATTCCTCATCGTCGGAGTAGATTTCTTTACCAAATGGTTGGAGGCCGAGCCGCTGGCATCCATCACCGAAAAGCAGATAGAAAGATTTGTATGGAGAAACATCATCACTCTCTTCGACATCCCTAAAGCCATCATCACCGACAATGACACTCAATTCAACAATGAAAGATTGAAAAGATTTTGCTTGAACTATGGAATACAGCTGAGGTTCAGCTCGGTAGCCCACCCACAGACCAACGGCCTAGTCAAGGTAACCAACTAGGCGATAGTCGATGGTTTGAACAAGAGAGTTATGGGAACTCAGGGCACCTGGGTTGAAGAGCTTCCGAGCATATTATGGGCCTACCGAACAACACCAAAGGCCACCACGGGAGAGTCACCTTTCAGCCTGTCATTTGGCGTCGAGGCAGTGCATCCGCTCGAGGTGGTCTTCCCGACCCCCCAGGTCGAGATCTTCGACGGTGCCACTTCGAAAAGCGGGCTTCATGCCAGCTTGGATCTCGTCGAGGAACGGAGAGCCAACGTGCATCTCCACGCCCTCTCTTATAAAAATGCCATTGCAAGACTCTACAACCGAAGAGTACGCCCTCGGTCGATCAGACTTGGTGACTTGGTCTTATGAAAGGCCAAAGTTAGTGACACCACGCACTCCCGAGGCAAGTTAGCTCCAAGATGGGAAGGTCCCTACCGAGTAACGATGGTAATCCGAGACGACACTTATCGTTCGACAACACAAGAAGGGCGATCGGTACCTAGAACGTGGCACATATCGAATCTAAAGAAGTTTTACGTCTAAAAGGATGGTCGAGCAAGAGTCCCGCTAATAATCAAAGAAGAGAAGACACGCAAAAACAGCAAGGAAAATTTTTATTGATAAAAAGGACCTTTTTACATCACCCGGTCGGTCGCAGCGTACAAAATGAAATAGCTGCAAGTGACCACCAAAAAGGAAAGAAGGGTGACGCCACTCAGGCCCCTGGGGAATCCGCAGAGTCGTCAAAAGGAACCACCATAGGCATCTCGACATCTTCATCCTCGGGGTGACACGAGAAACGATCAACGTCAAAATAGAGGTTGGGAAATTGAGCCTGAAACTGTGACACCGCGACTTGGTATCCGTACTCGTACGACACCTGCCCCAACCGCTGCAGCCCAAGCTAAAACCTGAGGGACTCCTTGTACTCTTTGATCACCCTCTTGGCCTTAGCGGGAGTCGTTCGGGTTTCCTCTGCCAAAGCTTCCTCGGCCTTCGTCGCCGACAAACAAGCCTCCTCTAAGCTTCATGATAGGCCCAACAGTTCGCTCTCCATCGAGCGCACCCGACCGCGGGACTCCTTCAGCTACTCCCGGAGACTCGCTTGTTGCTGACTAGCACCCTCAAGCTCCGACTTCAGCTGTGCAACCTCACCCTCCAAATCGACAACCCGCTGCTCGGCAGCCGCCACCACCTTCGACCCTGCCCTGGCCTTCAACTCCTCGACTTGGCTGCGGAGTTTGATGTTCCTGTCCCCTGATAGTAGATGAGATTTCCCTAACTGTTTGAGGAAATCTCTCTACTCTATTGAGGGAAATTCTCTAAACTGTTGAGGAAAATTCTCCCTTCTAACTTGTATAAATAGGAGAGGGACATGTTAATAACATCAACTTCTTCTACAACTTGTTTATCTATTCATTTTCTAACATGGTATTAGAGCAGTTGCTTTTGATTTCCTCGGCGACAGTAATATCACCGTGTGTTGGCCAAGCGGCCGCAGCAACACGCTTTCTCAAGCGGAGTCATTGAAGAAGTACCAAGACACGGATTCAGAGCCAACGCTAATGATCACCGTTTTGGCTCTGCTTATCCACTACTCTTCCTTCTTCGCCAGCCTTGCTTTCTCTCCTATTTACTGCCTACAGCAGACACTCTCCGTCGCCGCCACAAGGAGGGAAACATGCTCTCACTGCCTCCTTAACAGTGGTGTCTTCCTCCTCAATAGCGGCGAACGGAGAACGGCGGTGTCTTCCTTCCTCTACCGCAGTAGCTTTCGCTATTGCTTCCCTCGTCACAGCCGCTTCCTGGCCAGCAGCAGCCGCAACCGCTGCATCTTCCTTCCTCTACCGCAGCAGCTTTCGCTGCCCACATCTCGCTCGAGCGAGAAGGGCCGCGGCCATTGTTTCCCAACCAGCGGACCACCCATCACCGCTTCTACCGTCGGCGTTGCTATTTTTGTGGTGCGATCGAAACAGAGCAACCGCTGGTCCTTCTGTTGTTACAGGCGCCGGTTGCCAGCCCCCCCTCCTTCGTTGCCGAGCCACCGTGCGACGACCGCCCTGCCTGCCACTGTGCGACGACCGCCGCTCGCCTCCCAGCCACCGGTCCCCCTTGCTCTACATCCGCAGTTACAGAAACAGGGCAACTCACCGGTTGCCCTTGTTCCCAATCGTGACACTACCGCTGCGAGCGCCGGCTGCCACCACCGTCGCCGCTACTTCCCTGCCAGTGACGACTGCCACTGATTCCTCTTCTCTGCATCATTGCTGCAGCTTCCACCCCTTGCTCGGCATCCTTTGCCGCAGCCACCGATCACCGCAATTCTCGGCCAGCAACTACTGCCGCCCGCTGCTCCCGGCTAGCGCCTCCCAACCGTGACCCTCACTGCCTCCTTCTCCAACGCCGCCTGCCTCCCCTGGCCGCAGCCGCAGTCGCTCATCCACTTCTTCACATCAACCCCCTTCTTTGCATCATTGTCGCAGCCCCCTTCTCTTCGTCATTGCAGCTTTCTTCCATACACCTACAGATTTCTCATATATTTCTCTCACTGTAGTTTCCTTAAGTACCGCTGTAGATTTCACGGCCATTTCCCGACGAATTGCAGCCTCTACAATCTCCAGGACATTGCTGTCATTTCTCGACCCACAACAGCTACCGACAGCTTTGGGCACTGTTGTAGATTGCCCAATTGCTGTAGCAAGCAGCAAACTATAGCAACGGTCTCTTTCCTCCCTCATTCTCCACCTTGTGTGACCTGAGCTTCACACAAGGTTTGTCGCATTGCTTCAAAAAAAAAAAAAACAAAAACAAAACAAAAAAAATAAAAAAAGAGAGAAAAAAATGTCTTCGTTCTCTTCGGATGTTTCAGTTCCTGTAGGGACTCCCACCTCTTGTTCTTCTACAGGGCTTATCTCCATCAATGCTGCCACGCTGATCCCCTTTAAGTTATCAAAGGGTGGCAACTATGTGTCCTAGCGAGCTCAATTTTCTAATCTTTTATTTGGCTAAGACTTGTTAGGTTACATTGATGGCTCTTTCAGTTATCCTTCGGCCATGCTCACCATCCCCGGAGATCCCAGTCCAGTACCCAATCCAGCTCACAAACTATGGCTGCGTTAAGATTGTCTCATTCTCCAAGCTATTCAAGCTTCAGTTGCTGGATCCGTCGCTCCTTTGATATCTTCATGTGTGACAGCTGCCGATGCATGGTCTAAACTGCAAACAACCTTGGCAAATCACTCGCGTACTCGCAAGCTCAGTCTTCTATCCAAGCTTATGGTGACGAAACAAGAGGGAAGTACTATCTCTGATTATCTACAACATATCAAGGTTATCATCGATGACTTAGCTTTGATAGGTCATTCCCTATGTGATGAAGAGGTTGTCATTCATACCCTCAATGGTCTCGACACCGACTACAAGGAATTGGCTGCTGTAATTCGGGCACGCGACTCGCCAGTCTCCTTTGAAGATCTCTATGACAAGCTGACAGACTATGAGATGTACTTGAAGCATGCGGACAAACTGCCTGGATCGACTATCACAGCTCAAGTCAGTCATAAGTCTAAACGGAAGAGCACTCGGTACTCGCCGAACATCACCCAAGGTTTGGCTAATGCACCTCTTGATTCTATGAGTTCCATGCAACACCCCTCCTAGTCATCATTTCTCGCAACGTGGCAACTCCAACCATCATCCGTCTTGGCATCCTGCCCTACCGAGCCAAAAAAGACGGGTCGTTTGCCAATTGTGTGACAAACTCGGCCACTCCGCTAAAGTTTGCCGGTCTCGTCCCCACCTCCCTGTTCTGTCACACTGGCCTCAGACAAATCTCCTCACTACTTCGACACCTAGCCAGTCCAACTGGATTGTCGACTCTAGTGCCTCTCATCACATCACCGCTGATCTTCAGAATTTGTCTCTATTGAATCTCGAATTTTGATGATGAAACTAATTGATTGCATTTAGATGTTTAACTGTATTTTGAGTGATGCAGGTCTACTCGATTAGGATTAGACAGTTGACGCAGGAGGAATTGACGTTGCACCGGAGGAGATCACGTCAGGATATTGGACGACAGAACGCTTCAGATGTTGGGCATCGGGCCAAGGAGAGCGGAATTGCACCAAGGATTTTGGGGTTACGGAGGTCAACCGCCGATTGGGCAACAAGCCGCAAGAGAGGACGATGCGTTGAAGAATCGGACAAAGCGCCAACCAATGACGTGCCGGGCAACAGAATGTCAATTCGCGTTGTAATAATTGTCTAGATCGGAGTAGAGTTTTGGCTTGTGTGTGCAGGATTAACTATGATAACGATGAAGACATAAAGCAAAACAAAGTGCCGGAGTCAAGCGTAAAAGATTCGTTGGGAGTTCGAGAGTCCGTTGGAAGTCCGAAGGTTCGTCGAGAATGCTATCGGAACTAGCCGAGAATGAGTAGGGAGCTTATCAAAGGGTTTTCGGAAGCTCGCCGGAAGGTACGTCGGAAGTTCGCGGAGCTCACCAAGAAAGATCGTAGCTTGCCGAAGAAGCTCATCGAAACTCGCCAAGATCAAATCATGAAGTCTCGGAGCTTGCCGGGAGTCTGCAGAATGGTTTTGCGAGAGTTTATCGGAAGACCGCCGGATGTTCGCCGGAAGCTCGCCGAAAGAAATCTTGACTTGCAGACTTTGTAATAGCTTAGGAAATGTCTTTAAATTCGTAGTTAGCATGTTAATTAGGGTTAGAATTATGTGTTAATCTTATATCCCAAGTAGGGGCCAATTGGGCCCAAGTTCAAACTAGTTTGGGCCAAGTTTGGAGCCAAACTAGTGAGCTGAAATAGTGTAGGCGGTGGCACCGCCCAGAGCCCGAGGATAAGGCGGTGGTACCACCGATCTAGGCGATGGCACCGCCCAGCACCCGAAAGCTGGGCGGTGGCACCGCCCAGTACACTGTTAGTGTCAGAACTGACTGACAGGCGGTGGCACCGCCACTGACAGGCGGTGGCACCACTAGCTTCGGGAACCGAAGAGAATTCAAATTTTGGAGCCCAAATTTGAATCCTCTTGAGGCCTATAAATACCCTTCAATTCTTAGCAGAGATTACAACTTTTGAGAAGCAATAGATTGAGATAAAAGCCTTAGCAAAGTCTTTAGCAAGTCTTGTTTTCAATTGCTTGAGTGTTCACCTCCTTTCTCGTTGAAAATTTGTAAGAGTGTGAACCACTTGTCAAAGGTTGTAAGAGGGGTATTTCTCCTTCCCCTTCAAAGTGATTTGCTAATAGAAGTTGGGAGCCTCATTGAAGAAGGCTTCGCAAGTGGATGTAGGTCATTTGACCGAACCACTATAAAATTGGCGTGTTCTCTGGTTTGCATTTACTTATTGCTATTTACCTTACTTTAAACCTTCATACGTGCTTTACTTCCTTATTACTTTTTCTGCACACCTTTACGAACACGCTTTCAAGTTAAGCACTTCCGAGTTCGGTTTTTATCGTATGAAAGATTTTTCGAAACCGACGTTTTAATCCGCTGCACTAATTCACCCCCTCCCCCCTCTTCGTGCTGCTACGATCTTAACAATTGGTATCAGAGCATGGTATTTCTCATTTCGGATTTACACCCGAGAGAAATGGCTCTTCATGGCTTTCAAGAGGGCTTTTTGGTTTTTCGTCCACCGTTGTTTAACGGATTGGACTACACTTATTGGAAAACTCGAATGAGAGTTTTCTTGATTTCTATGAATTTGGATTTATGGAATATTGTTGAAAACGGTTTTCAACTTCCCTCTAAACTGATAAACGAATGGTTGGATTTAGAGAAGAAGTATTTTTCTTTAAATGCAAAGGCTATGAATGCCTTATTTTGCGTTTTGGACAAAAATGAGTTCAATTTGATTTCTACGTACGAAACGGCTTTTGATATTTGGCGAACACTTGAAATCACGCACGAGGGAACTAGTAGAGTCAAAGACTCAAAAGTTAACATGTTATTGCATGATTTTGAGATTTTTCGAATGCAACCAAGCGAGACTATAGGCGACATGTACACCCGTTTCACGGATGTCATCAATAATCTAAGAGTTCTTGGTAAATCTTTTTCAAATTTTAATCTCGTAAGCAAGATCTTAAGATCCCTTCCAAAAAGGTGGGATCCTAAAATAACCGCAATACAAGAGATAAAAAATTTAAATGATTTTCCATTGGAAGAATTAATCGGGTCATTAATAACCTATGAAATGACACTTTTAGAACATTTTGAACCCGATGAGCACTTGAACCACCTTCCAAAGAATAGGAAGGATTTGGAACTCCGGACAAATGAATACCACTTGAGCGATGACTCAAGTGATGAGGATGATGATGAACTTGAACTTCGAACACTAAATCTTAATAAGTTCATTAAACAAAAATCTAAAATAAATAATGAACTTGAACGAAGGAAGAGGCCAAAGAAGAGGAAGGCAACCAAAGATGAATCAAGAACTTCCAAAGGTGAAATAGCGAATTGGGCTTTGATGGGCTTCGACTACAAGGTAAGTAACTCAACTCTCTTGAATTATTTTGAAATTACTTAAAGTTTTTCATGAGTGCTTAATTTAGATAGTAGGAATAGGAAATAAAAAAATTATTTTTCAAAAATTATATAATGTTTTTCTTTTTAGCATCTTTGAAAAATTAAAAAAAATTGATCATGAAAAGTATATTGCTAAGGTTTCATGCATGTTATGTTTTGAAATGTTGAATGATGTATGTGATAAGAATTAAATGAAGAAGATAGAAAGATAGAAATTGTAGAAGAAACTATGAAATGTATAAGATGTAATTGGCTAATACATTTGATAGTGAGCTCTTGATAGCTATTTATACACACTCAACAGAGAGGTTATACACATTCAGCAGGGAGGATTTTTCTCAACTACGTAGAGATTTCCTCAACTGCCTTGAGGAAATCTTATCTGCTTATCATGCCCCCGCAAGATTGAGCTTCCATCAAGGATGCCGATCTTGGACCGATGAGATGAAAATAGTTTCCGGGCGAGAGGCTTTGTGAGTGAGTCTGCTAGTTGATCGACTGTATGTACGTGAGAAACACGGAGTTGATGTCTAACAACTTGATCTCGCACGAAGTGGAAGTCGATGGCAATGTGTTTCATGCGGGAATGGAACACTGGATTGGCACATAAGTAGGTAGCGCCAATATTGTCACAATATATTGTAGGAATAACCGTGGAGTTGACGTTGAGTTCCTTGAGCAGATTTGTGACCCAATTGAGTTCAGCAGCAGCGGTGGCGATGGCACGGTATTCAGCTTCAGTTGTAGATCGTGCAACCGTCTTTTGTTTTTTAGAACTCCAACTGATTGGAGTGGCTCCAAGGAAGACAATGTATCCTGACGTAGATGTTCTATCATCAAGGTTCCCTGCCCAATCAGCATCAGCAAAGGCATGGAGATGGAGTGAAGTATTTTTGCGAAGAAAAATGCCATAGTTAAGAGTCCCTTTAAGATACCGCAAAATTCGTTTGACCGCAGACCAATGCATAGTAGATGGTCGATGCATGAATTGTGATAATTTATTGACGGCAAATGAAATATCTGGACGTGTGAGAGCCAAGTACTGTAAGGAGCCAAGGACTTGTCGATATTGAGTCGAATCTGTAGCAGGACTTCCATCACATAATTTAAGTGATTCACTAGTAGAGAGAGGAGTTGTAACCTCTTTCGCATCCTGCATGTTTGTCTTTGATAATAAATCTTGAATATATTTTCTTTGTGATAGGAAGAGACCTGAAGATGTAAATGTTGCTTCCACTCCCAGAAAGTAGCTTAAAGTTCCTAGATCTTTGAGGGAGAAGCGATCGGCCAAGTGCTTTAGAAATGCTTGAGTCTTCAAAGGATCATTTCCTGTGACAATAATATCATCCACATATACTAAAAGATATATTATGCTTCCATTCTGCTGGCAAATGAATAATGAGGTATCAGACTTGGAATTGATGAAGCCAATTGAGGTCAAAAACGAGCCAAGCTCGTTATACCAAGCCCTTGGAGCTTGACGAAGTCCATAAATAGCTTTTTGAAGTTTGCAGACATGCCTCGGATATTGAGGATGAACGAAACCAGGAGGTTGCTGCATAAAGACATCTTCAGTAAGTGACCCCTGTAAAAAGGCATTGTTAACATCCAATTGTCGTATGTGCCAGCCCTTTGAGATGGCCAAACTCAAGATAAGACGGATTGTTGTAGGTTTAACAACGGGACTAAATGTCTCTGTAAAGTCGACACCAGGTCGTTGATGAAACCCTTTGGCGACTAGACGTGCTTTATATCTGGCAACGGATCCGTCTGGGTTCCGCTTAATTCGAAAGACCCATTTACACCCGATGATATTTTGTGTGTGATGAAAGGGTACTAAGGTCCATGTAGAGTTGTGGAGGAGAGCATCATATTCGTCACACATGGCTTTACGCCAGTGAGAAGATTTTTGGGCTTGAGTGATTGTAGTGGGTTCACTGGCCTCAGTGGAGGAACTTGTTATAGCATGTAAGTCAAGGACCTGACGTGGTTTGAAAATACCACTTTTGGAGCGTGTTGTCATTGGATGTCTAGGGGGAATGGAAGTGGTAGATTGTGTTGGTGGTAAAGCCGAGGGTGAGTCACTGTCATGGACCGAGCCAACCGTCGGCACAACAATGTCACTAGGTCTAGGAGAAGGTAGGGGCAATGTTGCCGAGGGTATTACCTCATTAACAGGGGAAACTTGTGAGGAAGGAAGTGGAGAAATAGAGGGATTGAGAAGCTGTTGAACAGGAGTAGTAGTATGCAGATCTTGAGGATAAGGACTGGACGGTGTCATTGGAGGTTCGTGGGATGAGATCGGAGGGATATTCCAGTGATGTATGTTTATCGAAGTAGCTTGCATGGTAGGATTATTTTGAAAAGGAAAGACAGACTCCTCAAAAATAACATGACGTGATATAAAGATTTTTTTAGTTTGGGGTTCATAACATCGAAAAGCATTATGTTCAAGAGAGTAGCCTATAAAAGTGCAAGGCTTAGATCGTGGTGTTAGCTTATGTGACGTATAGGGACGGAGCCATGGATAACATAAACAGCCAAAAACTTTGAGTTTATGAAGGTTTGGAAGCTTGTGGAATAATTTTTCAAATGATGACTGGTATTGTAAGACTGGAGTGAGCATACGATTAATGAGATAAACTGCAGTTTGAAAGGCTACTGACCAAAAAGGTGGTGGCATGGATGCTTGATGTAGAAGGGAGAGACCAGTTTCAACGATATGCCGATGTTTGCGTTTGGCAGAGCCAACCAATTGGGGAGTATGTGGGGGTGACTTGAGGTGTTGTATACCACAAGCAGCGAGACAAGATGTGAGGGCTTGATATTCGCCTCCGCCATCAGAGTAAACCGTTTTAATGGAAGATTGAAAAAAATTTTCGACCAACTTTCGAAAGTTGGTAAATACTATGGAAACATCAGACTTATGGTGGAGAGGATATAACCATGTGTACTTAGTAAAATAGTCGACAAAAATGACATAAAAGCGAAACTTGTCAAAAGAAGGAATTGGGGCAGGGCCCCATACGTCGGTATAAATGATTTCAAATGGTTTAGAGCAAGAAATGGAGGTTGTCCCAAAAGGCAGTTTATGACTTTTATTGCAAAGACAAGCATCGCAATGATTGACAGTGCTATTGATTTTCAAGGTAGGAAGAGAATAACGAGAAAGTAATTTTTGCTGGATAAAAGGGGAGGGATGACCAAGACGACGATGCCATACATCAACCGGAGCTGCGACTGAAGAGTGAGCAGTAGGAAGGGTAATTTGCGAAGCGGATGGCCACTCATAAATGTTATCTTTGTTCTGGCCCTGGACCAAGGATGCCCCCGTGCTCAAATCCTTGACAAGAAAAAAGTTAGGAAAGAATTCAATTGAGGTATTATTTTGTTTACAGAATTGAGAAACGGAAATGAGGTTTCTTTTAATGTTAGGTGCACACAGAACATCATCGAGTGTAAAAGTTGTGGTAAGTGAACTAAGCGTTGAGGAACCAGAATGAGTAATAGGAATTCGTTTACCGTCACCGATGATGATATCTTCATTTCCGTCATAGTTGTTGTGGATGGACAAGTTTTGAAGATTAGAGGTGATGTGATGAGAGGCGCCCGAGTCCACAATCCAATTAGGTTGGGTAGGAGTTGGAGTAGCCATGAAATTCGCCTGAGACCACTGTGATGGAGCAGGGAGTCTGGGGCGAGATCGACAGACTTTCGCGGAGTGTCCGACTTTATCACATAGTTGGCAAACGACTGGTTGGTTGCCTGTGAAGTCAGGACGCGACAACTAAGGATTATGAAAGTTACCACCTTGATATGGATGAGGGGGGTTTGGTCTGGGCGCCATAGGGCTGGAAGGCAGCTTAGCCAAACCGTTGTTGACGTGTTTATTGTACTGGTTGCTCTTCCTCTTGGATTTTTGATTGACTTGAGCTGTAATAGGTGGTCCGGGCAACATATCATCACGCTTCAAGTACGTCTCATAGTCGATCAACTTATCATAAAGTTCTTCAAATGATATTGGTGAGTCGCGTGCCCGAAGAGCTGCTGTCAGTTCTTTGTACTCGCCTCCTAGGCCATTGAGGGTATGGATTAGGACTTCTTCATCACTGAGAGAATGACCTATCAAAGCCAAGTCATCGATGATAACTTTGATAGTTTGTAGATAATCAGCAATAGTACTTCCCTCTTGTTTTGTTTTCATCAGATTGGAAAGAAGTCCGAGCATGCGAGTACGCGAGCGATTTGCCAAAGTTGTTTGTAACTTGCACCATGCTTCTGCAGCAGTCGTACATGAGGATATCAGCGGGGCAATGGATCCAGCAACAGAAGCTTGAATAGCTTGGAGGATGAGGCGATCTTGACGTAACCATAGTTTGTGGGCTGGATTTGGCACTGGACTGGGTTCGCCTGGGATGGTGACCATGTCAGGTGGACACTGGAGAGAGCCATCAACATAACCTAGGAGATCATAGCCAAATAGAAGATTAGAAAGTTGTGCCCGCCAAGATGCGTAGTTGCCGCCTTTGGATAATTTGAAGGGAATGAGTGCTGCAGCATTGATAGTGATAAGACTTTGAGAAGTACTCAGAATCCCTGCAGAAACAGGGATAGGAATATCGAAAGAGGAAAATGAAGACATCCCAGATATTTTGTGGCGGTTTAAGTGATCTTTACGGAAGATGTAAAGATTGTAAAGATATAGGAGGGAGAAAGGAGGAGAAAAGCAGATCAATGTGCTGCAGAGGAGGCTGCAGCGATGAACTGCAGAGGAGGCTGCAGCGATGAACTGCAGAGAAGGCTGCGGCGATGAGGCTGCAGCGATGCACTGCAGAGATGGGCGAGAAATCTGCAGCGAAAAAGGCAGTGATGGCTGTGGAGGGAGGTAGATGATGAAGACGTCAGCTGTAGAAGGGTCGCTGTATGCAATGCCGAAGAGGGCTGCTGCTTCTTCTAGAGGCACTGGTAGGCTGCAGCGATGCAGAATGCAGGAGAGATTGTTGCAGCGAGGTGGGAGAAATCTCTGCAGCTTGCAGCGATTTCTGCAGCGATGCTGGAGAAATCTGCAAGGTTGGAGTTTGGTGGCCGGAAGAGCGGCGGAGTTTTCAGCGGAAGACTTCGGTTGGCAAGGGAGCAGCAGCCGGCGGTAGAAACAAAGGCCGTGACTGTGCTTCCTTTAGGAGCGTTGCCCACGGAAGAAGTGTCGATGCAGTGGGCGTAGTGACAACGACTGCAGCAGTGGCGAATGGCTACGGCTGAGGGGCGGAGACGTCACCACGAGAGGGATGGTCGAGCGGCTACGGCTGCGACCCAAGGGGAGGCGGTGGACTCCGGTCGGGAAGCGGTTGTGAGGAGTCAAACAGCGAGAAGAGGGCTTGCTCTAGGCAAACTGCTCTGATACCATGATAAGAATTAAATGAAGAAGATAGAAAGATAGAAATTGTAGAAGAAACTATGAAATGTATAAGATGTAATTGGCTAATACATTTGATAGTGAGCTCTTGATAGCTATTTATACACACTCAACAGAGAGGTTATACACATTCAGCAGGGAGGATTTTTCTCAACTACGTAGAGATTTCCTCAACTGCCTTGAGGAAATCTTATCTGCTTATCAGTATGCAACATTAGGGATGATAATTATATGATATGTGATAATGCTTAGGATTAATCCATGCATGTGTATCTTGATGATTTTATGTCATGCATGAGTTTTTGAAGTAAATGTTGATTTGAAACTCTCATTTTAGATTAACATGTTTTTGGTCTAATCGTTTTTATGATGAATTAAGATGACATTCTCATGACATATTAAGATGACATAGTGCATGTACATCTATGTATGAATTTCTTGATAGTCTTTTGATGATAGATGTGATATCATGATGTGTTTGGTCTTGACGGCTTCATGACGAAACTTATGTTTCAATTTTAAATGATGATACATGTTTTCACAAAAGACTTGAATACCCTCACATGAAATCAATTGTATGAAATGGAAATGAATTTTCTATCCTATTGAGATTAATGAATTTATTTTACCAATCTTGTGAATCTCATGAAAATTAACATGATGAATATTTTGAAAATAAATGAGTGTATCATGCATTTGGATTTAATGATTTCTCTTGAACATACTTTTTGAAATTATACTTGATGATAAATACCAAGATATTAAAAGGATGTTATCATGGAATCATTGATGATTTGTTTTATGAAATTTACCTTTCCGTCTTAAATGTTGACACTTGTTTTATTAAAGGTAAAGGCATGCTTATAAGAAGCAAATCACATGAATAGAAATTTATAAAAACGAAATGTGACCCTCTATCTTATCGACTTTTCAATAAATCTATGCTTGTCATGTATGAATTTATTGAATGTGACTTTGAGGATGATTTTGGATTTCACAAATGCTTGATTCATACTTATGACATGAGACATATTAAAAATGAATCATGTTCAATGCTTTAATCATGTTATATCTCCCTTAATTCATTTTGTTCTCCTAGATTTATTTACCAAAGAGGAGAATCTTCCGAATAAATGAAATGATACAAATGAATCACTTATCGATATATCTTTTTGAAATATCTTTTTAATGTGATGTTGATAATTTGAGATGCCTGTTGGAATTCATGACATGAGATAATTGAATCCTTGACTTACTCTTTATATGGCTTGAAAATAGATGTTCAAAATCTTGCTTGATGAGTTATTTTATAAGATTTTGCCTTTACGTCTTGAACTTTCATGCTTATTTTGATTTGGCATATAAAGACTAAGGCATGCTTAGATGAAAAAGAATCACTTAAAAAATGCTTTTCCTATCTGATCGAGATTAATGATTTCATGATATTTTGTGAATCTCGAAATTGATTTTGATGACTTGATTATGAGTTTCAAGTTAACGATTTGATTTAAATGAGTTTTATCTAAATCATAATCTTGATCTTGCAAAATTGGAATCACAAATAATATCTTTTGGTATTCATGAATTGATACTCACAATATGAAAGTATTGGTATTCATGACTTGAATTTGATTGAAACATTGCATGCTTAAATTAATCATTCTCCTATGTTTCAAAAATTCTTTAAATGCCTTATGTGATGATTGAAAATTAATTTGCTTTATGATGAATAACGAATCATGACTTGATCTATGATATTGATATATTTTAATCATGATCCTTGGTTGTATAATTCTTTTGCTCTATTAAAAAGATTTGTCAAATGAATCATGTCCTTTCTTGATATCATGACATGATTTTGTAATATGGCTTCTATAATGATTAAATTTTTTTTTTTTTGCCATTGATTTCTCCCTTCTTTTCGATAATGATAAAGGGGGAGTTAGTTTACTAGCCTGCATATTTCAAAGGAAGGAAAATTTGCTAGCCCGATCATTTCATTGAAAGAACTTGCTTTCATGAACACTACTAATGAATTACAAATTTTGCAACCTAAAGAGATGCAAAGAATTGCTATCTCGAAAGCAAAAAATGCAAAACTTAGAAAACTTGCAATATAATTGCTCTTGCCATGCTTTGTATTAAAAATAGGTTGATATCCTTAAAAACATCGCATTAAATTTTTTAGTGTATCGCAATGTATCACATGTATCGCAAATTGAAATTTTTGAGACTATTATCATATCATGTTTAACAATTGATGTCTTTCATGACATGATTTCTTTGCATTGTTGTCTTGTATGTATCATGTGATGATTGAAATATTGATTGATGCAAATTCATAGTTTATGTAAAAGTCTAAATCATTGGTTCCTCTCATTCTTTTCGGCAATGACATAGGGGGAGAAAGATTGCTAGCTCAAGGCAAATGCTGGCTAGCTTGTACTCTTCCCTTCTTTTTGACAAAAACAAAGGGGGGAAAGCTTTTGCTAGTTAGAACATGCAAAAAAAAGTTGCAATCTTGCACAAGAAGCAAGTGTTGAATTGCCATGATTGAACTTAAGAATCTTATTATGCTTTTGTTCTTATATGTTGTGATGAAAATTAAGCTTCATGTTACAAAAACTTGCATATCTTTTAAAATAGCTGGAGCTACTTCTCCTTTTGTTGATGACATAGGGGGAAAAGTATACTTCATGCATTGAATTGAACTTTTTATCTCTAAACACATAAGAGTTGGAACTTCTCCTTTTTGTTGATGACAAAGGGGGAGAAGTATATTGATATCATGCATGATTTGATCATGACATGTTGCTTGGATTTTTGAATCCAAGAGTTTCTATCAATATGCCATATTGATAGGTGGAGTTTGTTTAAACTCCGGGGAGTTAAGATTAACTCCGGTAGTCATCAATTAGTTGTCATCATCAAAAAGGGGGAGATTGTTGAATCTCGGATTTTGATGATGAAACTAATTAATTGTGTTTAGATGTTTAACTGTATTTTGAGTGATGCAGGTCTACTCGATTAGGATTAGACAGTTGACGCAGGAGGAATTGACGTTGCATCGGAGGAGATCACATCAGGATATTGGACGACAGAACGCTTCAGATGTTGGGCATCGGGCCAAGGAGAGCGGAATTGCACCAAGGATATTGGGGTTACGGAGGTCAACCGCCGATTAGGCAACAAGCCGCAAGAGAGGACGATGCGTTGAAGAATCGGACGAAGCGCCAACCAATGACGTGTCGGGCAACATAATGTCAATTCACGTTGTAATAATTGTCTAGATCGGAGTAGAGTTTTGGCTTGTGTGTGCAGGATTAACTACGATAACGATGAAGACATAAAGCAAAAAAAAGTGCCAGAGTCAAGCACAAAAGATTCGTTAGGAGTTCGAGAGTCCGATGGAAGTCCGAAGGTTCGTCGGGAATGCTGTCGGAACTAGCCGAGAATGAGTAGGGAGCTTGTCGAAGGGTTTTCGGAAGCTCGCCTGAAGGTACGTCGGAAGTTCGCGGAGCTCACCGAGAAAGATCGTAGCTTGCCGAAGAAGCTCATCGAAACTCGCCAAGATCAAATCATGAAGTCTCGGAGCTTGCCGAGAGTCCGCAGAATGGTTTTGCGAGAGTTTATCGGAAGACCGCCGGAAGTTCGCCGGAAGCTCGCCGAAAGAAATCTTGACTTGCAGACTTTGTAATAGCTTAAGAAATGTCTTTAAATTCGTAGTTAGTATGTTACTTAGGGTTAGGATTATGTGTTAATCTTATATCCCAAGTAGGGGCCAATTGGGCCCAAGTTCGAACTAGTTTGGGCCAAGTTTGGAGCCAAACTAGTGAGCTGAAATAGTGTAGGCGGTGGCACCACCAGATTAGGCGGTGGCACCGCCCAGCACCCGAAAGCTGGGCGGTGGCACCGCCCAGTACACTGTCAGTGTCAGAACTGACAGGCGGTGGCACCGCCACTGACAGGCGATGGCACCACTAGCTTCGGGAACCGAAGAGAATTCAAATTTTGGAGCCCAAATTTGAATCCTCTTGAGGCCTATAAATACCCCTCAATTCTCAGCAGAGATTACAACTTTTGAGAAGCAATAGATTGAGATAAAAGCCTTAGCAAATTCTTTAGCAAGTCTTGTTTTCAATTGCTTGAGTGTTCACCTCCTTTCTCGTTGAAAATTTGTAAGAGTGTGAACCACTTGTCAAAGGTTGTAAGAGGGGTATTTGTCCTTCCCCTTCAAAGTGATTTGCTAGTGGAAGTTGGGAGCCTCATCGAAGAAGGCTTCGCAAGTGGATGTAGGTCATTTGACCGAACCACTACTAAATTGGCGTGTTCTCTGGTTTGCATTTACTTATTGCTATTTACCTTACTTCAAACCTTCATACGTGCTTTACTTCCTTATTACTTTTGCTGCACACCTTTACGAACACGCTTTCAAGTTAAGCACTTCCGAGTTCGGTTTTTATCGTATGAAAGATTTTTCGAAACCGATGTTTTAATCCGCTGCACTAATTCACCCCCCCCTCTTAGTGCCACTCCGATCTTAACAGTCTCTTCACAATCCCTATGGCGGCGATGAAGACATCATCATCGGTGATGGTAAAGGACTTCCTATAACTCATACTGGTTCCACAATGCTTAATTTTGACTCTACTACATTTACCCTCGATGATGTTTTATGCGCCCCTCATATTAAATGCAACCTCATTTCTGTTTCTCAATTTTGCAAGCATAACAACACTTCTATTGAATTTTTTCCTAATTTATTTCTTGTTAAGGACTTGAGCATGGGGGCCTCATTAGTCCAAGGCCCGAATAAAGACAACATTTACGAATGGCCATCAGCTTCTCGAATAACCCAGCCCACTGTTCATTCTTCTATTGCAGCTCCAGTTGATGTGTGGCATCGTCGGCTTGGTCATCCCTCGAACTTTATTTAGCAAAAATTATTTTCTCGTCACTCTCTTCCTCTTTTTAAGTCCACTAATTCTATGATGCATTGTGATGCATGTCTTAGTAATAAGAGTTATCGGCAGCCTTTTGGCTCCTCTTCCATTTCCTCCTCCAAACCTTTTGAAATTATATATACTGATGTTTGGGGTCCTGCCCCAATTTTATCTTTTGATAAGTTCCGATTTTATGTTATTTTTGTAGATCACTTCTCTAAATGCACATAGATATATCCTCTTCACCATAAATATGATGTTTCTCGTATTTTTTTTCGCTTTCCAGAAGTTGGTCGAAAACTATTTTCAGTCTACCATTAAAACGGTCTACTCTGATGGTGGCGGTGAATATCAAGCCCTGGCATCCCATCTCTCAGCTTGTGGCATTCAGCACCTCAAGTCTCCCCCCCATACTCCTCAACTAGTTAGTTCCGCCGAATGCAAACATCGGCATATAGTAGAAACTGGACTCACACTTCTACATCAGGCTTACATGCCTTTGACTTTTTGGACAGTAGCCTTTCAAACTGCTGTATACCTTCTTAATCATATGCCTACACCAGTCCTACAATACCAGTCTCCCTTTGACACACTATTTCACAAACCCCCTAACCTTCGTAAACTCCGAGTGTTCGGCTATTTATGTTATCCTTGGTTACGTCCCTATGCCTCTCATAAGTTAACATCCCGATCTACTCCTTGCATCTTTATTGGTTATTCACTTGAACATAATGCTTTCCGCTGCTGTAATCTTCACACTCACAAAATCTTCATCTCACATCACGTTGTTTTTGTTGAGTCTCACTTTCCTTTCCAAAACCTTCCATATCCTACCATACGGACCACTTCACTATCTTACTGGAGTATACCTTCGGACCAATCATACGAGCCTCCTATGACTATATCTACTTCCTCCCCTCCTGATCTGCACTATATCACTCTAGTTCAACACTTGCCCGTTTCCTCTGTTCCTACTCCACTCCACTCTTCCCAAATTGATGAGGCAATATGTTCTGAAACACAACCATCCTCTTTACCTCCTTCTCGCCCACGTGCCCCTGACGTGTCTCCACTTGACCCGGCTTGTGCCACTGATCCTCACCCAACATCACTTCTCAATCCTATTGTCTCTAACCATCCTATGACCACTCGCTCTAAGAGTGGTATTTTTAATCCACGTCAAGTACTTAACCTACAAGCTATCATGGATTCCTCATCGCCCAACGTTGAACCCACCACCTTCACTCAAGCCCAAAAATATCTGCATTGGCATACTGCCATGAGTGAGGAATATAATGCTCTTCTCCATAACTCAACGTGGGATCTCATACCCTTCCATCCTTCACAAAACATCATCGGGTGTAAGTGGGTCTTTAGAATTAAGCGGAACCCAGATGGCTCTGTTGCCAGATATAAGGCACGCCTCGTCGCCAAAGGGTTTCATCAACGATCTGGAGTTGATTTCACTGAGACATTTAGTCCTATAGTTAAACCCACTACAATCAGGCTTATCTTGAGTCTGGCTACCACTAAAGGCTGGCAATTACGACAATTGGATGTTAATAATGAATTTCTATAGGGATCTCTAACCAAAGATGTTTTTATGCAACAACCTCCAAGCTTTACTCATCCTCAGTATCCACAGCATGTTTGCAAACTTCGGAAAGCCATTTATGGACTTCGTCAGGCTCCAAGAGCTTGGTACACTGAACTTAGCTCATTTTTTACTTCCGTCGGCTTTCTTAACTCCAAATCTGACACTTCGTTGTTTTTGCGACATCATCATGGAAACACAATATATATTCTGGTATATGTGGATGACATTATTGTCATAGGCAACAATCCTCTCAGAATCCAAGCGTTCATCAAACAGCTGGCAGCTCGATTCTCGCTTAAAGATCTCGAACCCTTGAACTACTTTCTGGGCGTTGAAGCTACCTTCACATCTTCCGGTCTCTTTTTATCATAATGAAAGTACATTCAAGATTTGTTATTAAAGACAAACATGCAGGATGCAAATGCAGTTACAACCCCCATCTCTACTAGTGGTTCTCTCAAATTATCGGATGGAAGTCCTACTACGGAACTCACTCGATACCGCCAAGTTGTTGGCTCTTTACAATACTTAGCTCTCACGCATCCAGACATCTCATTTGCTGTCAACAAATTATCACAGTTTATGCAGCAACCATCTACTCTACACTGGTCTACGGTCAAGAGACTTCTACGATATCTTAAAGGGACCCTCAATCATAGACTCTTTCTTCGTAAACACTCTCCACTTCATCTTCATGCCTTTGCCGATGCTGATTGGGCAGGCAACCTTGATGATAGAACATCCAAATCGGGGTATATTATCTTCCTTGGTGCTCATCCAATCAGTTGGAGTTCTAAGAAGCAAAAGACAATCGCCCGGTCTATAACTGAAGCTGAATACCATGCCATTGCCGCTACCACTGCAGAACTCAATTGGATCACGAATCTACTCCAGGAACTCAACATCAATTCCACTCTTACAATATATTGTGATAATGTTGGAGCTACCTATCTCTGCGCTAATCCGGTGTTTCACTCCTGCATGAAACATATTGCTATCGACTTCCACTTTGTACGCGATCAAGTTGTCCACCGTCAACTTCATGTTTCTCATGTTCATACGGCTGATCAATTGGTTGACTCACTCACAAAGCCTCTAGCTCGTAAACTTTTTGCATTACATCAATCCAAGATGGCCTCCTTGATAGAAGCACCATCTTGCAGGGGCATGATAGTAGATGAGATTTCCCTAACTGTTTGGGGAAATCTCTCTACTCTGTTGAGGGAAATCCTCTAAACTGTTGAGGAAAATTCTCCCTTCTAACCTGTATAAATAGGAGAGAGACATGTTAATAACATCAACTTCTTCTACAACTTGTTTATCTATTCATTTTCTAACATCCCCTAGGATGTTGATTATCTGGCCAGCATCCTGGACGCGGTCCACTAGCACCGTGTAATAGTGCAGGTTCTGTGTAGAAAAATGACCGAGCATAAGAAAAGGAGGTCGGGCGAGGGCCGAAGCAAAAAGAAAATTGCTGTCATACCTAGACCAGGGACTTGGCAGCCTTCTCGATCAACACTTCGGAAGGTGAGCCATACATCTGCTTAGCGATGTCGGGAATGAGAGAACCTCGGGCATAAGTCGCGGACGCTGTGTCGTCCATCCAGACTCGGTCGCCAAGGGCGAGACCGGACCACTGTGCCACCAGAGGGTCGGACCCCTCGCCCTCGGCCATCCCACCCACAGAGAGAGCCTGGAAGGGCTCATCCTTGGAGCGAGCTCGGGTGCAATAGAGATCTCGCACCACGGCCGGACGCGCCCCTTTGCCCGACTCCAACTTCTCGACTCGTTCCTTGCCTTGCGAGCCCCCAGCAGTCTCCTTCGGGGCAGGGTCTTGGGGTCGTGGCCCCGGGCTACCGCGAGCGCCGCCAGTTGCCTCTCGAGTCGCGGCCGACGCAAACATCTTCGGCATGGTGGTCTTTGGCCTCTTGCGCGGACGGCCGAGCTCTGAACCCCCTGATCGACCTGGATCTCCTACGAGCTACGTAGCGGGAGGATCAGGTTGGGGAGCTATAGAAGCACGAGACATCCCTCATAGTTTCTTGAGGTCCATTATATCTACCCAAAATAGGAGAGTTAGTAACGTATAATGATGCTGAGGCAACCAGTAAAAGGGGATTGAACCGAGCCGTACCCTGGAGCGCTGGACTAAGGCCGACCTTGACCAACCACTCCTCGGTCACGTCCCTAATGGCTAGCGAGGTGGCGAGAATCCCCTTCAGCCGCTCCAGCTGCTCGCATTCGTCGTTAGACAACTCGGGACAGTTGTTGTTGATTATGCGAGCCGACCATCTGAGGCCAAATCCCCATCCCTGACTGTGACTAACGAAGAAAAAACAGCTCTTCGACCCTTTGTTATTAGAAGGCGCCCCGCTCACCCTAAAACCCCTACAAGAGGACAAAAAATAGTCGCCTAGTCCCTTCAACAAATGGAAGTAGGACAGAAAAAGAGAGCGGGTCGGGGTGATATCCTCCCCCCAACACTCCCCAAGGAAGGCCACCATGTACCTCCAAGAATTGGGGGCCATTTGCGATGGTGAGATACGCCACCAGGAGAGGCAAGACTCGATCATCGGATGCAAAGGAAACCTAAGCCCAGCCTCGAGGGCATCAAGGGTCAGCCCGAACCCACCCGGAAACAGGTCATAGGCCCTTTGCTCGAACCGAGGAGCGTGCAGCTCATACTCGCTTGGGATACTGTAGCGATCCTGAATGTGGCCCAGCTACTCCGTGGTCACAACCGAGTTGGAATCATGTTGGGACTTCATGACCTCTAGAGCCTGAACCGCTCTCACTCACAGGGGACGTTCCCGACGAGGGACCACTACTCAAAGTCGACACCACCGCCTCAGACATCAACCTAATAGAAGAAGAGGAAGAATAAGAAGAAGAGGAAGAGGAGGTGGACATCTTGACCGACCTGAGATGTCTATCGACCACGAAAAAGATGAAGAGAGAGAACCCGGAGCACAAGAATGAACTTAGCCGAAAATAAGAGAGACAAGCAAACAGATAAGAAGGGGAGGGAAATTTATAGGGCAAAGCCCCGCCCACCGAGGCAACCCTTCGCCTCCCCCAGAAGGCCAACAGTCGCCTCCCTCGCCTTAAAGGACTAAAAACACGTGACTTCCGAGACAAGCAGCAAGATTCCTCCCGCCTCACCCGACGAAAAACTTCCCACCAAATGCAAGAGGTTTCCCACCAAAACGCAGAGATTTCCGGCCAAAAGCAAAGACTTCCCGCTAATGCTGAAGCTTTCGAAGGACGAATATTTCCCACACAGACTGACGTGGCAAGTTATGCCGCTCGGCCACATAAGTCATATAGTGCCCGAGTCACGCCGCTCGGTCGCATCAATCATATAGTGCCCGAGTCACGCCACTTGGCCGCATTAGTCATCAGCGCCCGAGTCACGCCACTCGGCCGCATCAGTCATACAGTGCCCAAGTCACATCGCTCGGCAGCATCAGTCATACAATTCCCGAGTCACGCCACTCGGCCGCATCAGTCATACAGTGCCCAAGTCACATCGCTCGGCAGCATCAGTCATACAGTGCCCAAGTCATGCCACTCGGTCGCATCAGTCATACAGTGCCCGAGTCACGCCACTCGGCCGCATCAGTCATACAGTGCCCGAGTCACGCCACTCAGTCGCATCAATCATACAGTGCCCGAGTCACGCCACTCAGCCACATCACTCATACAGCGACCGAGTCACGCCACTCGGCCGCATCAGTCATACAGTGCCCAAGTCACGCCACTCGGCCGCATCAGTCATACAATTCCCGAGTCACGCCACTCGGTCGCATCAGTCATACAGTGCCCAAGTCACGCCACTCGGCCGCATCAGTCATACAATTCCCGAGTCACGCCACTCGGTCGCATCAGTCATACAGTGCCCGAGTCACGCCACTCGGTCGCATCAATCATATAGTGCCCGAGTCACGCCACTCAGTCGCATCAATCATACAGTGCCCGAGTCACGCCACTCAGTCGCATCAATCATATAGTGCCCGAGTCACGCCACTCAGTCGCATCAATCATATAGTGCCCGAGTCACGCCACTCAGTCGCATCAATCATATAGTGCCCGAGTCACGCCACTCGGCCGCATCAGTCATACAGTGCCCGAGTCACGCCACTCGGTCGCATCAGTCATATAGCGTTTGAGTCATGCCACTCGACTGCATCAGTCATACAGTGCCCAAGTCATGCCACTCTGCCGCATCAGTCATATAGCGTTTGAGTCATGCCACTCGACTGCATCAGTCATACAGTGCCCGAGTCACGCCACTCGGTCGCATCAGTCATATAGTGCCCGAGTCACGCCACTCGGCCGCATCAGTCATACAGTGCCCGAGTCACGCCACTCAGTCGCATCAATCATACAGTGCCCGAGTCACGCCACTCAGTCGCATCAATCATATAGTGCCCGAGTCACGCCACTCAGTCGCATCAATCATACAGTGCCCGAGTCACGCCACTCAGTCGCATCAATCATACAGTGCCCAAGTCACGCCACTCAGTCGCATCAATCATATAGTGCCCGAGTCACGCCACTCGGTCGCATCAGTCATACAATTCCCGAGTCACGCCACTCAGTCGCATCAATCATACAGTGCCCAAGTCACGCCACTCGGCCGCATCAGTCATACAGTGCCCGAGTCACGCCACTCGGTCGCATCAGTCATACAGTGCCCGAGTCACGCCACTCGGCCGCATCAGTCATATAGTGCCCGAGTCACGCCACTCAGTCGCATCAATCATACAGTGCCCGAGTCACGCCACTCAGCCACATCACTCATACAGCGACCGAGTCACGCCACTCGGCCGCATCAGTCATACAGTGCCCGAGTCACATCGCTCGGCAGCATCAGTCATACAATTCCCGAGTCACGCCACTCGGTCGCATCAGTCATACAGTGCCCAAGTCACGCCACTCGGCCGCATCAGTCATACAGTGCCCGAGTCACGCCACTCGGCCGCATCAGTCATACAGTGCCCGAGTCACGCCACTCAGTCGCATCAATCATATAGTGCCCGAGTCACGCCACTCAGTCGCATCAATCATACAGTGCCCGAGTCACGCCACTCAGCCACATCACTCATACAGCGACCGAGTCACGCCACTCAGTCGCATCAATCATATAGTGCCCGAGTCACGCCACTCGGCCGCATCAGTCATACAGTGCCCGAGTCACGCCACTCGGTCGCATCAGTCATATAGCGTTTGAGTCATGCCACTCGACCGCATTAGTCATACAGTGCCCAAGTCATGCCACTCTGCCGCATCAGTCATATAGCGTTTGAGTCATGCCACTCGACTGCATCAGTCATACAGTGCCCGAGTCACGCCACTCGGTCGCATCAGTCATATAGTGCCCGAGTCACGCCACTCGGCCGCATCAGTCATACAGTGCCCGAGTCACGCCACTCAGTCGCATCAATCATACAGTGCCCGAGTCACGCCACTCAGTCGCATCAATCATATAGTGCCCGAGTCACGCCACTCAGTCGCATCAATCATACAGTGCCCGAGTCACGCCACTCAGTCGCATCAATCATACAGTGCCCAAGTCACGCCACTCAGTCGCATCAATCATATAGTGCCCGAGTCACGCCACTCGGCCGCATCAGTCATACAATTCCCGAGTCACGCCACTCAGTCGCATCAATCATACAGTGCCCAAGTCACGCCACTCGGCCGCATCAGTCATACAGTGCCCGAGTCACGCCACTCGGTCGCATCAGTCATACAGTGCCCGAGTCACGCCACTCGGCCGCATCAGTCATATAGTGCCCGAGTCACGCCACTCAGTCGCATCAATCATACAGTGCCCGAGTCACGCCACTCAGCCACATCACTCATACAGCGACCGAGTCACGCCACTCGGCCGCATCAGTCATACAGTGCCCGAGTTACGCCACTTGGCAGCATTAGTCATATAATGTCCGAGCCACACCACTCGGTCGCATCAGTCATATAGCGTTTGAGTCATGCCACTCGACTGCATCAGTCATACAGTGCCCAAGTCATGCCACTCTGCCGCATCAGTCATACAATGCTTGAGTCACGCCACTCAGCTGCATTAGTCATACAATGGCCGAGTCACACCACTTAGTCGCATCAATCATATAGCACCCGAGTCATGCCACTCGACCGCATTAGTCATACAGTGCCCGAGTCACGCCATTCGGCTGCGTCAGTCATACAACGCCCAAGTCACGCCACTCAACCGCATTAGTCATACAATGCCAGAGTCACGTCGCTCGGCAGCATCAGTTATATGGTGTCCGAGTCATGCCACCCGGCTGCATCAATCATACAGTGCCCGAGTCATGCCGCTCGGCTGCATCGATCATGCAGCGCCCGAGTCATACCACCTGGTTGCCTCAGTCAGCACCCGAGTCCTGCCACTTGGTCGCATCAATCGCATCCAAGTCGTACCCCTTGGACACTGAAATCCTGATCGCATCAACCCGAACTATGATGCTCAGCCACATCAACCCCCCTCGAAACCCAAATCAAGATGCATACTGGCTTCGGGCCACATTACCACACCTTGCAATCAGGCCCTCGTAAAGCGGCCCGGTGCAAGCCGCTCTATGGGGGGGGGGGGGGGAGAACGATAGGACACATCTTGGAAACCTATCATTATTCACGACCACATCAGCATTTAGGAAAGCGTGCCTTAGTCAACACTGTTCTCGTGAAGGTAGGGTAGTGCTGACGAAGCACAACGCCGTCCCGGAGAGGTCGGGACGATACCAAGTGAGTACCACGCCGACCCACAAAGGCCGGGTCGGTATAGCGCCGACCCGCAGAGGCTGGGATGGCGCCAACCTAGGCCAACCCAGCACAGCACCTACCAAGCACTACACCGTCCCGCAAAGGTCGGGACGACACTGGCCATACACAGCACCGTCCCGCAAAGGCTGGGACGGCGCCGACTATGCACAGCGCCGTCCCACAATGGTCGGGATGGCGTCGACCGTGCACAACGCCGTCCCGCAAAGACCGGGGCAGTGTCGACCGTGCACAGCGTCGTTCCTCAAAAACTGGGATGGCACCAACCAAGTATAGCATCGACAGTAATAAACAGCCCAGGTAAGACCGGTTCCTATGGGGGAAAGATAAAAACCCCTCGAGGGGTCCTTCAGACGAGAGGTTCCTCTCTGGCCACTCAAAACTAACAAGATCTTCGAAGGGGTTAAAGTCGGGAGCCCCTTCTCGACCCCAACCTGTGTATAGGAACCGGAGACCGAGGAGCAGGTGGACTGACCCAGGAAGCGCCCGACTCGGAAGCCAGAGCTCAAACCTGACCCGCTATAGGTGGACGTTCTTATGCATCTTGGACCGAATCAAACCGTGCCAACTCGCTCTACCACGGTGTAAAGGATCACTATCAATTAACAACCCTTTTATAAAGAAAGAAAGAATTTTCAAGAATTTATATTTATATAAAAAGGAACAATGTAAAAAACTAAAATTGAATCTAAATTGAACAATGATAGTGATATAACAATTTGGGTATATCACAAAAGTACAATGAAGAATTAAAAAATGGAAACCAATTTCAAACAAATTTATTATGAGTTTTGAGTAAAACAAAAAGAACTTTTTGTTATATATTTTTATATAACTATGGAGAAAATTAAAAAAATATTACAGATCTACTTAGGAGTATTATATCGGTTCGGATGCCTTGTCAACTTAATACATTCGTCCAACGACTCAACCAGATTAATACGACATGTGATTGTATTATATGTAATACCTAATAATTTGATTGACTCATTTAAGTAAATCTAATAATCCCGTATAATTATTGTACCAACTGAACAGCCACTTACTTCTATTCTGAAAATAATTTTAAAAGTCATCATCACTCAACAATATCTTGTTATGAAGACTTCCACAATCAAAATCTACCTTAAAAATATGATTTAGAGATAATTTGAACACAAACTTACTATTGTACCATTTTAAAATTTTGATATTTCATTTCATCTAATAACCATCGTTGTTTGATCTATAATTCGCAGGCTTAAAATTGTTTGATCTTGTCTGGCCACCAAATCTCAATTTGGGTAAGACAGAAATCTTCATTAGAATCTAATCCGACCCACCAATTAGCCCAAGTCTCTCGGACTTGAGCCATCGCTATATCACCATCGTTGTATTGACGCCAATCACAGGAGATTTCCCACCCCCGCGGCCCACCCCCCCACCCCTCTCTCTCTCTCTCTCTCTCTCTCTCTCTCTCTCTCTCTGTCTCTCTGCCTATTCATACTGACATAAACATCAAATATTTACATCATCCTCACGTCAGCCACTGAAAAGATCCGCATCGGGGTGTTGGGTCAAGTCAACAACTATTAATCAGTAGATGTGGCTCCTAGTTTGATGGTCACAACTCTTAGCTTGATGGTCAACCAGAGTATAATTCTGATGGTATAATTTATACTAAAGGTTAAATTTAATATCAATTATAGTGTTTGAATCTCAAGCATAATTAATATGTCAATAGAATATAAATAATATATATTATCGTTACTTAGTGATATTAATTATGATATATATGTTTCATAAATATTATTTTATGTTTATATTTTTTTACTTCTAAAATATATTTTTAAAATATTATTTTTAATATTCTATAAAATATTGATTGAGCATGTATAAGTAGTAATGTTTACTTTTAAGCATAGTACAATAAATATAGTGGACTTGAATATGAGGTTAGGTAATGATAATAAGCATGCATATAGTGACTAGAAGCTACAATTAAATTTTAGTTAACCTTAAATGAATCTTAAGGCGTGAATGAGTTTGACCGTCATTAATATAAGGAAGTTTAGTTTTAACGTTATGTACATGACGGATCATAAGCTACTCATGGATGAAATAATGCAAAATTAAATAGAGAAACAAATCAAAGAGGAGTTTTATATTAAATATTAAGATATATAAGTAAGGTTGAAGGATGAGTTTAAACAAAAATTATTATATTTGTCAAACCAAATTAAACTTAATTGAAGTTACTATAATATTAAAATTATATTAATAAAAAAAATTAAAATAAAACTTAATGGGATTAAACCCAAGACCTCAAGGTAACATTTTAAGAATTTCTATCTTTTTTTAGCCTCATCATCATTATCAATTTGATGACTCATGATTCTTTTTCTTTTTTTTTTCAATCATTCTCTTTTACTCATAGAGGCCAAGAAACCCCAGTTCTATGAATGATTGAGGTAAAAAAACCCCAATTCCTCTCTTGTTATATCTAGATTTTAGTTTTATAAATTATAGGCTAATATTTTCAACTACTTTTGAGTAACATAGACTTTAAATTTATCTTTGATTTTCGTTTATGTTTTATATGAATCTTTTATGATTCTAAGGCCTCTAGTATAACTTTAATCTAAAATTGGTGCATAGAGTTATTACTGTTCTAATCTAAGATACTCATAATCTCTTATTTATGATAATAAGTTCTATTTAAGCTTGTTAGGATCATAAATACACTAAGAGAGGAGGGGGGTGAATTAGTGCTTTCAAAATGGAGAAACAATTCGAAAATTTGTTCGATGAAATCAATATTGGAAATGTGTTTAACTTAGAATATGAGTAAGTATAGTAAGTAATTAAATCAGTAAGCAATAGAAATAAAGAGTATACAAGAAAATGCATACTAGATTTATAGTGGTTCGATCGTCGCGACCTACATTCACTCCTGATTCCTCCTTCGTTGAGGCCATCAATTTTCACTGACGATCTTCTTTTCAACAAGCAAAGATCAACTATCATTGTTACAACTCTTTTTTCCTTTTCATAGGCTTAGGAGAGAACCTTTACAACTCTTTTTTACAAGTAATCCCCATACCTCCCTTAGAATGACTTATAAGCTTAAGGAGAAAGGAACTCAACACTTTTAATAAAGTTTACACACTTAGAATCACAAGTTTTTCATACTTTTTTCTTGGTATCTCAAGCAAGAGTGAGTAAAGTATTTATAGACCCCAAATAGTTTCATAAATAGAGTCAAAAAGTCTCATCCCTAGGTTTTCGGGGTACTGACAATATAACCGCTTGACAAAGCTTGGAAGACCGGGCTCTAGGGCAGTACCACTATCTAACACAGCCTAGAAGACTATGTTCTGATGGTACTACCGTCAGTCTAGGTGGTACTACTACTAGTTTGGGCAGTATTACTGCCTGACACTAGCGGTACCATTGTTAGGTTTTTTGGAAATGTGCACTCCATACTTTCCAGCTCATAAGTGGTTCCACCGCTTGACCTGGTGGTGCCACTACCTAACTCAACTTTATGTCATTGAATTGACCTTCTAATAGGTCTAATTCGGTCCTAATTCAGGTTCAATGGGTCTTTAATAAAGATGGTATGGTTACACATAAAACCAATTCAATTAAAGTTTAAATTACTTCAATCAAGACATAAATAATTACAATCATGAATCCTATGTTGTCCATGTTAGAAAATCTAAGGTGACATCACATGCGCAATAGAAGAATAGAAAATAAAAAACCTAGAATTTCATGTAAAAAAGAAGGTTTTATCATCATACAAAGATTGGTGCGCAAAAACCTACAAAATCAAAAAAATCACACGTGTTAAGAGATGTGTATTACATAAGGAGATCATATATCCCTAAAAATCTACAAATCTATGAGAGAGGATGAAAGAGGTCAACTGTTCTCCTCTCTAGCGGTGATTCATATGACAAGGGCTGTAAAGCTACGAAGATGCTCATCAAATCGTTGCTCAAATCTTCTCGCTGCTCACTCCATACAATCAAGAAGGGTCCGACCCTTGTCCACACGCCCCAAATAAGGGTTGTTGGCTAAGGAGGAGAGGGGGAAGGAGAATAGGAGATGATAATAAGGGTTGTGGTCCTTTGATTCCCTCCTATTTATAGATATCTCTTATGAATTTAACCATAATGGATCCTGCTCTATTGGGCATTGGATCTTAATCCAACTACCTAAGCCTCTTAGATTAGTAGATCTCTACCCAATAATCTTTTATTGGCTCTTATTGTATCTTATCCACAAGATCTAATAATTCAGGAGATTATTGGATATCCAATAAGATAGGGGCTCTAATGGATATCTTATATTCAAACCTGTACTCATTGCAATACCTACCATATGTGTGTGACTCTCTAGGCCCAATATCGAGCTGGTTGTGAGTTATACCTATCAGAACTCATTCTGGCTCAGTGAATTATTATCTCCATAATAATTCACTTGACTCATCGATTGCGGACGTACTAGGCCACTACGTCGCAGTCCCTAGACGATACAGAAGAATCCAATCCATTGAATTTATATGTCCTCAATTACCATATATCTATAGTCCCTTATTTATCTAATATCCCAGAGATTGTATACCAGGCATGGTGCTGTCAGGCCCATACGATTTCTACTCGAGTATCGCTCTAACCAGATTCTCCCAAAGAACTCTTTCTCTCTCAATCTGAATGACAATGACTAGGGATTTACTTGAGCAAGAATACATGAGATATTTCTCTCATGACACCAAGAGCGAATGACCCTCTATCGACACTTAGTAGCCCTCATAAGGTTGGCTACCACTCTCGATGACCAATTGTGCTAGATCTGGAACTTTTAGGTCTTTAAATCTAGTATCAAAGAGTGGAGTACTCATATAAGATATTCTTAGTGTCTTAAGTCTAAGAACTATATATACTACTAGAACGATAGAATCGTTGTATGACAATGAAATATCATTAACCATCCAATATTTCATAAACGGATCAATTGGTGATCTCATTCTCAATTGAGCACCTGCACTATATCCCTAGTGTCCCCACACGAGCAACTATGAGACTAGCCACCTGCATTATATAGACGGGTATACCATACACCAATCTATCTGGTAATCTTGATGTCCCTCTTGAGTGACCTATGATCGGGATTATTTAGTGTCTATGTTTAAAGGTAAATTGGTCTTATTATTGTGATCTCATTACGATCCAATTCCTATTGCACAAATCCATGGATATCACAATGCATGCAATAGGTAATATAAAGTGAGAAAAATATCAAAATAAATAATAAGCAAAAAGAGTATGTATCATGTCACACGTGCTTTCACTCGTGTGATTGGCTTACAAGACACCTATGACTAGCAATCTCTCACTTAACCTAAAGCCTATTACCTACGTGTTTGATTCTCATTAGACTCTTGTGATGCTCAAAGACAATCTAAGACAACAGCTTCATTAATGGATCTGCAATGTTACCTTCAGATGGAATTCTTTCCACTATTACATCTCCTCGGGCAACGATCTCTCTGATCATGTAGAACCTCCTTAGAATGTGCATAGACTTCTGATGAGACCTGAGTTCCTTCACTTGAGTAATCACCCCAAAGTTGTCACAATATAAGGGAATCCATTCTTCGTTACCCAACATGACTTCCAGATCTATGATGAACTTGTAGAAAAATCTAGGGGTGACATCACATGTGTAATGGGAGAATAGAAAATAAAAACCCTAAATTTCTCTCCGGTTATCTCGATATTCCTCTCGAGTAACCTATGATCGGGATTATTTATGATTTATGTTTAAAGATGAATCGGTCTCATTATCATGATCCCATCATGATCCGATTCCCATTGTACAGATTCATGGACATCACAATATATTCAAATATCAAATGATAAAATACCAAATAATAATAATAAGCAAAAAGATTACGTGTCAAGTCACACGTGTTATCACTAACGTGATTGGCTTGTAGAGCACTTATGACTAGCAATTATATGCTAAATTTGATTTTTAAGGCATACACTAAACAAAACATATCCAATAAGTCTAGGTTTCTCCTAGCGAGCTTCCGACGATCTTTCGATGGAGTTTCGACGATCTCTCGGCAATCTTTTAACGGATTCCCGACAAGCTCCTGGATTTCACGATGATCTTCTTGGTGAGTTCCGACAAGCTTCTTTGGCAAGCCCCTTGACTTCTCGACCAATTTTGGTGGCACTTTCGACGAACCTCCGGACTTCTAACGAACTCTCAACCAATTCTCGATCTTGACTCTAGTACTTCGTTTTATTTTATACATTGATCAATTCTGCACACTTTTCTCAATATATAGATTAGATCAAACAATTTATCAATTGATTTTATCATCAAAATATGAGATTCAATAGAAGTGCACATATTTTCTGATATAGAATATAGAAATACATGAATATACTATGTATGGGTATTTTTTTATATATAACTTTTAAATATGTTATTTGCACGTGTGTTTTTATTTTGGTTAGAAGTTATGGTTATGTATAGATGTAAAAAATACTATGTATAAGACAAACTTTATCATTTTATTTTGTAAATTAATATATTTTAGTTTTAAGAACGTCTATTTTCACGACACTCTTATCAATAATAGTATCAAAAATAAAAAATAATATCCAAATTTAATCATACATACATATGTATAGGGTATGGGTGCAACTAAGATAAGATGTTACATCAAATCAACTTTTTAAGGTATTCATAATTACATATTAAGTCACATTAAAATTTGTCATGCCTCACATCACATTAACCATATAAATTTTATTTTACCTAACATCACATTAACCATATGAATTTTATTTTATGTTAAGTGACATGGCAGTAATCCAGGTAGAAAAATGCAATATCTAGACCACACTGTCCGATTAAAAACATTTTCCGAACCATATCAGACTCAAGCATATGCAGATAAAAAAATTAATTTTAATCTATCAATTTAAGTATCGAACATCCTCCAAAATTACTTTCTGATAAAAATCGGTGTTTCGACTCTAAACGGAACTTAACTCTCTCATCTTGAGTTGAAGATCAATAACTGATATTATTAACATTGACAATTTTGGGGTTGTTTCTTTGCAAATTGAGAATCTTTTCCATCAAGCTGTGAATCGTATCACTGAGGGAGAGATCCATTTTGATGAGGTAGCCAATGGTTGTTCCATAAATATGTCAATAAATAACATGATTTGAAGACTCATATTTCTACAAACACAGGTAGAACACCTAACTGATCATATTTCTCACATTAACGCATCACATTTATGTTGTCGGAACGACTAAAAGGAAGTTACCAACAGTAATATAAAAGGGAGAAACATAGTAGTAGGAACTACAAGGCTTGTTTGCGTGATCAGCAACGTCCGAGTAGCGTCAGACGTCTAAAGAAGCATCTCCTCTACATGACACCCCACGAATCCAGCGTAGGGAATGCCGGGAGTAGTGGATCGAAGTCGAAGTCCGGCGCGTAGGCAGGTGGTGGTGACCCGGACGAGAAGCCCCCGCTCGGGATCCCGACCGCACCCGTATCCAGAAGAGACAACGAGGTGTCGAGCGTGGGCAGGCGGATCTGTTGCAGGGCCGCCCGGTCGCCCGCCGCGGACCGTACTGGCTCGGGCTTCACCAGTGGCTCCCCCGCGAGCCGGAACCCCGTCGCCCGCTGCACCACTTCCTGGAAGTTGATCGGGTCGGCGGAGATGTAGGTGGTGGCCGACAGCTTCGACGCGTGCGACTTCCTCTTCGAGACCCGCCCCTGCAGGGCCGGGCCGAGGGCATTCCGCCGGCGAAGGGTGGCGTCTCCGGAGGCAGAGGAGCAAGAAGGGGGAGTGAATTGGTGGTGGAGGAGGAGGAGAGGGGAGGAAAGGGTGTCGGCGGAGGCGGCGGAGGAGGAGGAGGATGAGGTGGTGGTGTCGGAGAGGGAGATCTGGAGGGCCATGGTGACGGCCGCGTTCTCGCGGGCAGAGACCTCGCTGATCCACGCCGATTCCGAGTGGTACACCCACGGATCGAGCACCGAACAGTTGTCCGTCATATCCCTAAGCGGATTCGAGGATCGAGAAGGGCGATCGATTGGGATTGGAGCTCAGAAGGGAGTGAAGGCGAATGGTGAGAGGCACGGAGGATGCGAGCAACGGGGGGCTTCTCAAAAAGGCAGTGGCGCGAGAAACCGCGTTCCTCGTGCCACGTCACACATTCGAACAACCGCGGTCTGGTCGGAGAGGGCGGGGGGAGGGGGGAACAGGTCGTTGACCGTCAACCCGCGGCGGCACCTCCCACGATGATTGCGGGCACTCCCACCCGCCGCTCGTTCTACATATGGAGGGGCAATAAGAGTCCCTAAACTTTCAGTTAATTACGTCGGAAGACTAGACATCCAGTGGATTTAACTCAAATGCTAATGGGGTTTCCGGTAAAAGCGTCAGCAATGATGTCATTGGGCTTGCGTGACCATCCGCGTAAACAGCAGCCACGTAGACTTCGTTCGGGTCGGGACACGTGCGACGCGTCAAGGGAGGACGCCGTCCAAGTTTTGTTGCACTTTTTGCATGGGCGGCCCATCACCATGATTAGGAACGATTGGAACCGTCCGCTGCTTCACACATTTCGAAAACGGAAGTTGAAGTGGAAACATGCACGATGACAAAAAAAATAAAATCTTATTACTCTGATCTCATCGATTTTCATTACACAGATCCAATGATATAACAATATATACATATGTTTATACAATAATTAATATAAAATAATAAAATATAATAAGTAAAAAGATTGCGTGTCAAGTCACATATATTATCACTCACGTAATTGGCTTATAGGACACCTATGACTAGCAATCTCCCACTTGACCTAAAGCTAATAACCTATGTGTCTAATCCCCACCAGACCCCTGTGACGCTTGAAGACAATCTGAGATAACGGTTTTGTTACAGGGTCTACGATGTTATATTCGGATGAAACTTTTTCCATTGCTACATCTCCTCAGGTCACAATTTCTCTAATAAGGTGGAATCTTCTTAGAACACTTTTGATAAGACTCGGGTTCCCTTATTTGAGCAATCACCCCATAGTTGTCGCAATATAAGGGAATCAGCTCCTTGTTGCTTGGCACGACTTCTAGATCTGTGATGAATTTCTTCATCCAGACTCTCTCCTTTATTGACTCTACTATAGCAATGTACTTCGCCTCTATGGTTGAGTTAGTAATAATATTTTACTTAGAACTCTTCCAGCATACTGCTCCTCCAATCATAGTATACACATACCCCGAATTTGACTTCCTACAATCGACATCGGACTGGAAACTCGAGTTCGTGTAGCCTTCAACCTTGAGGCTACTATCTCCATATACCAATAAAAGATCCTTAGTCCTTCTTAAGTACTTAAGGATATACTTTACTACTTTCCAATGCTCCAAGCCTGGATTCGCCTGATACCTGCTCATGACACTCAAAGCATGCGGTATATCAAGTCTGGTACATAGCATGACATACATGATAAACCCTATCGCTAAGGCATAGGATATCCTATCCATATTCGCCCTTTCTTCAAGAGTTTTTGGGGACATACTCTTAGAAAGCGATATAGACCTCTCTTTGAATTTTCCATGTCAAACCTTTTGACAATTGTGTCTGTATACTTGGATTGAGAGAAGCCAATCATCCTCTTGAATCTATCTCTATAGATCTGAATCCCCAAGATATAGGATGCTTCCCCTAAGTCCTTCATGGAGAAGTGTTTAGATAACCAAGTCTTTACTGTGGATAGCATTCATACATCATTTCCAATGATAAGGATGTCATCCATATATAACACCAAGAAGGTGATAGCGCTCTTACTTACCTTCCTATACACACAAGGCGCATCTTCATTTTTAACGAAGTCATAAGATTTGATTGTCTCATCAAATCTTATGTTCCAACTTTGAGTAGCTTGCTTTAGTCCATAAATGGACCTAAGCAACTTACACACTTTATCTAGGTAGTCCTTGGACATGAATCCCTCAAGTTGTATCATATACACCTTCTCCTATAGGTTGCCATTAAGGAATGCGATTTTCACATCCATTTGCCAGATCTCATAATCATAATGTGCTGCAATAGCCAATAGAATTCGGATGGATTTTAGTGTGGCTATGGGTGAGAAGGTTTCGTCGTCAACACCTTGCCTTTGACGATACCCCTTAGCCACTATCCTCGCTTTATAGGTCTCTACCTTTCCATCTACTTGATCTTCTTCTTGAAAATTCATTTGCAACCGATATGTATAATACCCTTGGGTTGGGTGCATTAACTAGGTTCCAAACATTGTTGGAGTATATGGAATCCATCTCAGAATTCATTATTTCTTGCCACTTCTCGGAGTCTATACTCATAATAGCCTCCTTATAGGTCTGAGGATCAATATCCTCAATATCCTCTCCTCTAATATATCCTACATATCTCTTAGGAGGATGGGATACTCTACTGGACCTATGTAAAGTCAAAACTTGTGTGCTAGGTACCTAAATAGAGTCGGGCTGTGGAGTGGTGCTTGAGCTAGATTCTCCAACCTCACTCAACTCTATCATGCTCTCATTGTCTCCACTAAGAATGTGTTCATTTTCAAGGAATACCGCTCTCTTGGGTACAAAAATCTTTTGGTCATTGGGATGATAGAAATAATACCCATAAGTTTCCTTGGGATATCCCACGAACTTGTACCGCTCCTCTCTCAAGTCCAACAAATTGGGGTTGTCTTTTAACGTGGGCAAGGCAGCCCCAAATCATAACAACCTTAAGATCGGGTTTTTTCTCTTTTTATATCTCATATGGTGTAGACACTACTGATTTAATTGGAATTCTATTCTAAAGGTAAGTTGCGGTCTATATGTTATATCACCAAAATGAGATGGGTAGATCAGTGAAACTCATTATAGACCACACAATGTCTAATAGTGTACAATTTCTCCTTTTAGATACATCATTGAGCTGAGGCGTATAAGGAGGTGTCCATTAGGATAGAATCCCATGGTCCTTGAGGAGTTGGGTGAACTTTATACTCAAGTACTCACTTCCTCGATCTGATCGAAGTATCTTGATACTCTTTCTAGTCTGATTCTTTATTTCATTCTTATACTCTCTGAATTTCTCAAAGGCCTCGGACTTTTACTTTATCAAGTACATATGTCCATATCTTGAGAAATTATTAGTAAAAGTAATAAAGTAGGAGTAACCACCTATGACATGAGTTAACATGGGTTCACATATATCATAATGTATGAGTTCTAACAGCTCAGTGGCTCTCTCTCCAATTCTACTAAAAGGAGAGTTGGTCAATTTTTCATGAAGGCAAAGCTCGTAATTTGCATATAGCTTAGAGTCAAATGTATTTAAATATTCATCATTTAGCAACTTTTGAATCCTTTTCTCATGGATGTGACCTAGCCTATAATGTCATAGGCATGCACTATTTACCTCATCTCGTTTCCTCTTGGACACATTTACATTCATGATATGTGGAGCAGTGTCTAGCATAAACAAACCATTATGCAATGTTCCTCTCATGATGATCTCATCATCTAATAATATTGAATAATCATTATTCTAAAAAAACTAATTATATGCACTAACTGTTAAACATGAAATAGAAATAATATTTTTGATAATAGAAGGAACAAAATAACATGCATCCAATGCAATAATAGCTTCACCAAGTAGATGTAGGGTAACCTTGCCAATAGCTACTGTAGTAACTTTTGCTCTATTGCCTATCTTGAGGTCTATCTCGCTTCTGGCCAATCTCTTAAGTCTTGCCAGAACCTGCAACAAATTGCAAATATGATAAGCACTAACGGTATCCAATACCCATGTGTTATCATAAGAGTATGACAAATGGAGATTGATCATGAATGTACCTAAAGCTTCTCCAATGCCCATCTTTGCCGTAATGAAAGCACCGACCTTTGTCCTTTGCCGGGTCTTTCTTAGCAACTTTTGCTTTATCCGGTTTGCCCTTGCCCTTGCCCTTATCAAGGGACTTTTTTGCTTTTCTTTTTTCTCTTGTCTCACTAGTATATAGTAGTGCTCTTTGCCTCCCCCAACATATTAAGAAGCTTAGGGAGAGTCACCTCAAGCTTGTTTATATTAAAATTTATTATAAACTATGAAAAGGAATCTGGTAGGGATTGAAGCATAAGATCCACACAAAGGTTATCCTTTGGGACTATTCATAGACTTGTGAGTTTCTCTATCCACTCAATCATCTTTGGGACATGGTTTTGAACCAAGGTCCCCTCAATCATCCTAGCACGGAAGAGGCTCTTAGATATCTCATATCGTTGAGTCCTTCCCTGTTCCTTAAATAGTTTGTAGATATATAGGAGAATGGATCTGGCATCCATCTTTTCATGCTGTCTTTGTAACTCAGGAGTCATGGAGCCCAACATGTAACACTAAGCAAGAGTGGAGTCATCTATGTACATCACGTAGCGAGCAATCTCATCCTCGCTTGCCCTTTCCTCGGGCGTAAGCATCACTGTATCAAGGACGTACGTGATTTTCTCAACCGTGAGAATAATTTTTAAGTTACGAAGCTAATCAGTATAATTTAGACTAGTGAGTCAGTTGACATCAAGTAAGCTACGTAAGGGATTTGAAAGTGATATTTTTTGAAAATAAAGATGCAGTAGAAATAAATAACATGTAAATTTTGTAAAAATTAAACAATTAAGATATGAACTTCTTGATATGACTCTAGTAGGGTTGGGTCCTACTCAACTAAGAAGAAGTTAATAAAACCCTATGAGATTGTAAAAAACTCCACCTAGCTGCCTCTATCCTATAAAGAAGAGTGGTTAGGGTTTATATTTGGGCCTTTAGGCTTCCTAGCCGCCGCCGCCTTTTACTAGGCTGGTTGGTTAGGGTTGAGGGCAAAAGGGGTAACTTACATAGGAAGTAGCTCATAGGGCTAGGGTTTGGAGCCCTATATAAGCATGTAGCCTCCATCTCTTTGGGAATAAGATCTATTGACAATTGTATCCATTTGGCCGACTTCTAGGAGGGTGGAACCCCTATAGCGTTCCAAGGAGTAATCTCCCTCAAAGATCAATCTACATAGAATTCCTCTGGGGTTTTATTATCTGGTATCAAAGCAGCAATCTTACTACTTTTGCTACCATCCCTACCACCCACCACCAACCAAGCAATTCCCATAATTGCTCTTGACGTCGCTATCTCCACCGTCATCTTCTGCCGTAGATCAAATCAATCTATTGTCGTCACCTTTAATTGCATCAGAGATATAGTGTTCTCCTATCACCAATACCATTTGCTGCTATAATTTTCCATTCAAAATACCAAGAAGAAGTCTTGTTATCTATCATATGCTGTGAACTTCTTTCGTCGTAAAAGTTATCATCTTTGCGAACGAAGGATTGCTGTAGAAAATTTTAGTCGCATATTGTTGCCTTTTACCGATCTATTTGATATCCTATTTGAACGAAATTTCTTATACGCTTCATAGATCATCTTGGCCTCCATCTAAGATTGATATATTGAGGAATTTATATTTAAAAATGTTCTTGTGTTGTTGCAAATTTTCATCACAAACCGTTGGAATTTTTCGATGAGAATTCTGCTATCGCAACTTGCACCTATTTCCTTGCTATTATACTGCCAAAATTTTCTTGATTAAAATTGTTATCATTGTTGTTATCTAAATTAAGATTTTGCTGTCAAACTGCCTTCTCAAATCTGTCGATTTGTGCTAAAAATTTCATCGAGAAACCACTGTTTCTTCAACGATAATTCTACTCTTACAAGACAACACCTATCTGCAACAACTTCCACCAATGTCTATCAAACCTTTGTTGCCATCTACCATAGATCTAAAACTTTTTTTCCCTAACCTTCATCCACTACCATCACTGTCCTAAAACTTTACTAAACCACACATTCAAACTATACCAAAAACAACCACAAAACAAGCCTAAACCGCAGCCTACATCCACCAATCCACCAACCCTTTTGACCACCATTTCTATCAACCGATACATGTCTTTAACCCGACAACAAAAGAGAGATCTTAACATTACATATTTGGAGGCATATACTATAGCATCTGAGGAGGCAATCAATGCTAAATTCAAAGCATTCGAGATGTGAATGGAGGATAAGATTTAGACTCTCTTTGTCGAACTCAGTTTGGGTCGAACACCAAGCCCGAAGAAATCACATCAAAGAGAGAGCTTTAACCAAAGAGATGACTTTCAAGAGAAGAGAGGCTCTATGATCGATCCCTACTATCCACACATGAGAGTGGACTTCCCTAGATGGGAAGAAGGAGACCCAATTGGTTGGATCTCACGCACAGAGCGATATTTTCGGTACCACAAAACCGCGGACGCATCTATAATGGAAATTGTGGCTATACATCTTGAAGGGGATGTCATACAATAGTTTGACTAG
Source organism: Musa balbisiana (assembly GCA_004837865.1). Lineage (NCBI taxonomy): Eukaryota > Viridiplantae > Streptophyta > Magnoliopsida > Zingiberales > Musaceae > Musa > Musa balbisiana. Next base: position 133,860 of record CM017189.1, on the reverse strand, counting down.
TTTGAAGACACTCATAGAGTCCTCTCATGGTAATAATTTAAAGAAGAACTATTGATCTGCTTTGGACCAATCGATTACAAGAACATTGACGGACAACTAGCAAAGATCCGATAAACCTCCACCATTCAAGAGTACCAAACCAGGTTTGAAAGGTTATCTAATCAAACTCATGATTAGTCTAAAAAATAGCTATTAGGGACCTTTATTGAGGGCTTGAAGTCGAAGATCCGGGGAGAAGTTAAATCGCGATAACCGTACACGCTTATAGCAGCCATCTCTTTCGCATGACTTCAAGAGGAGTGATTGAACCATGAAGCTTGGAGGACTAGGGTCACTCCTTGACTAGCAATATCAAAGTCCTCAGCCCCCTATTGTCAGCCGAGCCCCTAAACCAAAAAGGTTGATAAGAGAAGAGCTTTGGGAGCGATCTGCGAAGGGGTTATGTTGGCATTGCGATGAGCCGTGGAGCCACGAGCATTACTGTAAAAAAGGGAGACTTCTTGTGATTGAACCAGTAGAAGAAGAGCTCATTGAACATCCAGAAGAGAACCTTGAATATGAAGAAGAAGAAGATATGGAAGAAGAGCCGCAATTGACCAACTTTATGGTACATGCGCTAGTTGGCTACTCAAACCTACAAATGATGAAAGTTGGAGGCATTCTCAAACAACAACCGACCACTGTTCTCATCGACATGGGTAGGACTAATAACTTCATAAACAGTAAGGTTGCTGCTCGGATGGCGCTCCATATCAAAGGTTGCAGCAAGTTTGACGTAAAGGTCACCAATGGCAGAATCCTAAAGTGCAACCAAAGATACCCGCATGTGAAACTATTATTGCAAGACAAAGAAATTATCACCGACTTCTTCCTCCTACTAATTGATGATTATGAGGCTGTGCTTGGCGTAGAATGGCTAATGATGCTAGGTGATATCTCTTGGAACTTTTCTAAATTAATTATGAAATTCTACTACAAAAGCAAATAAATCATCCTACACGGGAAGTGCGGAAGCAATGTAACCACTGTTTTGACCCAATAAATAGAGAAAGTTTTACACAAGGTAAATAGTAGCTTTTTTATGCATCTTTAGTAGCAACTAGAAGGGAAGAAAATGGAAATTGAAGATCAAAATCCCACCCAATTTCTTGCTGAATTTGCCGATATTTTTGCTAAACCGCGTAGTCTTCCTCCTACTCGGCAACATGACCATCATATTCTAATTCTTCCGAGCAAACCACTAGTGAATACTCGATTGTACCATTATCCACACCTCCAGAAGGATGAAATTGAAAAGATTATAAAGGAGATGCTTGAAACAAGGGTGATTGGGCTAAGTTGCAGCCCCTATTCCTCACCGGTGCTACTTGTATGCAAGAAGGACGAAACTTGGCGGATGTGCATCGACTACCGAGCTTTAAATGACATCACCATTAAGCACAAATACCTAATACCAGTGGTGGATGAACTTTTTGATGAGTTAAAAGGAGCTCGAGTCTTCACAAAGTTGGACCTCCGATCCGGTTACCACCAAATTCGGGTATGTGAAGACGACATTCCAAAAACTACATTCTGCGCACATAACGACCACTATGAATTCTTGGTAATGCCTTTTGGACTCACTAATACTCCTTCAACTTTCCAAAGTCTCATGAACAATATTTTTTGGAGCTTTTTTCGTAAATTTGTACTGGTATTTTTTGATGATATTCTCATTTATAGCCCTTCTCTTGAGACTCACTTTTAGCATTTATGGGTTATTTTGACAATCCTTCAAGAGAATACCCTTTCTGTTTGTTAGGATCAAGAGCACTAAGAGGGGGGGGGGGGGGGTGAATTAGTGCAGCGAAAAACTTTTGACGATTTAAAATTACGTTCGTACGATAAAAATGATTTCGGTATGAAAGTCGATTCGGAAATTACTTTAACTTAAGATCAAACAAAGTGTAGTTAAAGTAAAGCTATGGAGGCAGTTGCAGTTAAGATAGAGAACAAAATATAAATGCAAACCGAGATTTAGAGTGGTTCGGTCAATCTTGACCTACATCTACTTTTAGCTTCCTCCTCCGATGAGGTCACCGACGTCCACTAGAGGTCTTCCTTCAAAAGGCGAAGGTCAACCATCCTTTTATAATTTCACTCCTTTTGACGGGCTTAGGAGACAACCCTTATAGATTTTTCACTCCTCTCTTGAATGATCAAAATTTAGAAGAAAAGAGGGAGAAGAACTTTTGACCTTTTACAACACTTTTAAGCTCTCAAAATCTCAGAATAAATGCTAAGTTTCGGTGCCCTTTCATGCATGAAAGGGTGAGGTTTATATAGGCCCCAAGAGGATTCAAATTTGGGCTCCAAATTTGAATTCTTTTGGGTTTTCCAATGCTAGCGGTGCCACCGCTTGTCAATGTCAGATACTGACAGTGTATTGGCGGTGCCACCGCCAGAACTCTTGGGTTCTAGGCAGTACCACCGCCTAGTTCGGCGGTACCACTACTCAGTCCGGCGGTACCACCACCTGATACTTCAGGCTCTGGGCGGTGCCACCTCCTAGACTATTTCAGCTTACTGGTTGGGCTCCAAACTTGGCCCAAACCAGTCCGAACTCGGGCCCAATTGACCCCTAACCGGGTTATAGGATTAACCCTTAATCCTAACCCTAATTACATGCAAACTATGAAATTAAGACATAGTCCTAAGCAGGTTTTTAACCGGCAACGTCGAGTTCCCTTCCAGCGAGCTTCCGGCGAACGTCCGACGAACTCTCGGCGATGCTCCGGCGGACTTCCGGCAAACTCCTGGACTTGCGACGATCCACTTGGCGAGTTCCGACGATCCGCTTGGCGAGTTCCGACGAGCTTCTTTGGCAAGCTCTTGGACTTCTCAGATTTGTTCCCGCAGAACCTCCGACGATTGTCCGGACTTCTGTTGAACTCTCGAACCCCCAACGTGATCATAGTCTTGACTTCGGCGCAACTCCTGCTACATGTCTTATTTTCATCGTAATTAATCCTGCACACTTATCTCAACATATGGATTATATAACAAATGACAATTGACTTCATCATCAAAATCCGAGATTCAACAATCTGTCTCTTTTTGATGATGACAATCAATTGATAACGGAGTTAATCTTAACTCCCCCTATCTATATGCCATACTCGAGATAAGTCATTCTTGAATTTCAAAGCTTTTGAATTTAAGAGACATATTAATAAGTTAATATTATTTAACCTTATCAATACTCCCATCATGATTCCTATCATGATGTATCTCTCTGAAAATAATGTTAAGACTTGACATCCATTTTCAACTCTTACATTTCAAGTGTGAATGATAGTAATGGTAGCACTTTATCATATGGTAAGATATCAAAATGTAAAATTGCGATGCAAGTTCTTGATATCTTGACATAATTCAAATTCAAATATGGCACTCATAGCATCAATTCATATATTTCTCCCCCTTTGTCATCAACAAAATGGAGAACGATATATGCAAATTTTAAACATAAGTGCGGTAATGATTCATGCCATAATTCGGTTCATGTTTCATTTCATTTTTACAAGGATCAAGATATGTATGTGAATCAAATCCTTGCTTAAGAAAAAAATCTTCCCTTTTCAAAAAGGAATTTATAAGAAAGAATCATTTCATCAAATACATTTCTCGAAAAAAAAAATTTTCACACGATAAGTCTATGAGAGATGCATTTGCTAATTGATTCTATATGTCAAAAATCAATGATATGAATTAAATTTTATATGACATGCTTATGAAAGCTGCATTAAGTCTGGAAGAGAATAATGTATCGTTAGGATCAAGAAAATCCGAAAATGTAATTTAACACTTTCATGCATTCGGACAAGGTTTTGCTATAGATTTTCAAACACAATCATGAAGATAAAAAATGCTTATTATTATGGAAATTTTGTATTCAAAACACATAATTTTCAACATGTTAATAAGGCATGTAATCGTGTAAAATCATCATAACAATTAAGTGATTTGATCATTGAATCAAGAATATCCGAAAAATAATTTTAATAAGTTCATGTATTCGGACACATTAACATACCTAATTCTCTTCTAATGAAATCAAATTGTTCTTCACTTAAAGGCTTTATAAAAATATCAGCTAGTTGATGTTTAGTATCAATAAACTCTATTACTACATCATGATTAGTGACATGATCTCGTATAAAGTGATGTCTAATATCAATATGTTTTGTTCTTGAGTGTTGAATGAGATTCTTTGTTAAACATATAGCACTTGTGTTATCACATTTAATGGGAATATTTTTAAGATAAATTTTATAATCTTCTAAGGTGTTTTTCATCCACACAACTTGTGCACAGTATGCACTAGCTGTAATATACTCAACTTCGGTTGTTGATAGTGCAACCGAGTTTTGTTTCTTAGATGACCAGGAAACAAGAGTATGTCCCAAAAATTGGCATGTTCCTAATATACTTTTTCTATCTAGTCTACACCTAGCAAAATCTGCATCAGCATAAGCAATCAACTCAAACTTCTTGGTTTTTGGATACCATAATCTTAGATTTGTAGTACCTTTAAGATATCTAAGTATTCTTTTAATCGCTTTGAGATGAGATATCTTAGGGTTTGATTGAAACCTAACACAAAGTCCTACACTGAACATGATATCTGTTCTAGTTGCAGTGAGGTAAAGTAAACTTCCTATCATACCCCTATAAGTTTTTTGATCGAAGCTTTCTCCACTTTCATCACCTTCTAACTTAGTGGAGGTGCTCATAGGAGTGTTAATAGCTTTTAAGCTTTCCATATTAAATCTTTTTAGCAAATCTAAAGCATATTTAGTTTGACTAATAAAGATGTCATTTCATATTTGCTTAATTTGTAAGCCTAAGAAAAAGGTTAATTCTCCCATCAAACTTATTTCAAATTCAAGACTCATGGTTTTAGCAAAAGATTCACAAAGATATTTATTTGTAGAACCAAAAATAATATCATCAACATAAATCTGAACAATAAGAAAATTATTTTTAAAATTCTTGATAAACAATTTAGTATCGACCTTGCCTTTTGTGAAATTATTTTCAATAAGAAAAGAACTAAGTCTCTCATACCAAGCCCTTGGGGCTTGTTTTAAACCATAGAGAGCTTTAGTTAATTTAAACACATGATTAGGGAGGCTATTATTTTCAAATCCGGGAGGTTGTTCAATATAAACTTCTTCGGAAATAAAGCCATTAAGAAAAGCACTTTTAACATCCATTTGAAATAACTTAAAATTATTATTACTAGCATAGGCAAGGAGCATCCTTATGGCTTCTAATCTAGCCACAGGAGCGAAGGTTTCTACATAATCAATACCTTCTTTTTGGTTGAAACCCTTGGCTACTAATCTAGCATTGTTTCTAACTACGATACCATATTCGTCTTGCTTGTTTCTAAAGACCCATTTAGTACCAATAACTAAATGGTCATTCGGCCTAGGAACAAGCTTCCACACCTCATTTTTCTCAAATTGATTTAACTCATCTTGCATTGCGATAATCCATGAATCATCTTTCATGGCTTCGTCAATACATTTATGTTCAATTTGGGAGAGAAAAGCGGTGTTGGCACAAAAATTTTTAAGAGAAGAGCGTGTTTGAACCCCCTTAGATGTGTCTCCTAGGATTAGCTCCTTAGGATGAACATCTACATACTTCCAATCCTTGGATAAGGATGTTTCGGAAGTGGACATATCCAAGTTGCTAGTTGGAGAAGGGGTTTCATTTAAATTCAAAGAATCAAAATTAACATCATCATCAAAATCATTTTTTTTCATTTCGGAAATCTCATTGAAAACAACATGAATGGATTCTTCTATAATTAAAGTTCTTTTATTGAAGATACGAAATGCTTTAGAAACCAAAGAATAACCAAGGAAAATTCCTTTATCGGATTTAGCAGCAAATTTTCCTAAGGCATCTTTTTAATTCAAGATAAAACACCTACACCCAAAAACTTTAAAAATGAAATATTGGGTTTTTTGTTGTTCCACAACTCATAGGGAGTTTTGGTGAGTAAGGGTCTTACTAGAACTCTATTCAAAATATAGCATGCAGTGTTTACGGCTTCGGCCCAAAAATATTTGGGTAGGCCATGTTTATTCAACATGGTTCTCACCATTTCTTATAAATTTCTATTTTTTCTTTCTACTACTCCATTTTGTTGAGGATTTCTTGGAGTAGAGAAGTTGTGATTATATTCATTAAATTCACAAAATTCATGAAAATCATGGTTTTGAAATTCACCACCATGATCACTTCTAATTGACGAAATCATAGAACCCTTTTCATTTTGGACAAGTTTGCAAAACTTGGTAAAATATCTAAAGCATTCATTTTTGTGTTTTAAGAAATAAGTCCATGTGTATCTACTATAGTCATCTACAATGACGAAGGCGTATTTGCTACTTCCTAGGCTTGATGTAGAGATAGGTCCAAACAAGTCCATATGAATCAATTGTAAGAGCCTAGAGGTGCTTATTTGATTCTTAGATTTGAAACTATCCTTAATTTGTTTTCCTAATTGACAAGCATCACATACATTATCTTTGATGAACTTGCTATGAGGAATTCCTCTTGCAAGTTCTTTGGATGATATTTGAGTGATTAGTTTCATGCTAGCATGACCTAATCTCCTATGCCAAAGCCAAGCATCCTCATTCAAAACTGAGAAACACATTTCATTGCAAAGATCATTGATATCAATGGTGTATACGTTATTATGTTTTAATACAATCATAGGTGTGTGTTTGTGTGGTTTTTCTATGATGCAAGCATTAGATTCGAATTTAATAATATATCCTTTATCACATAATTGACTAATGCTCAATAGGTTATGTTTTAAACCATCAACTAACAAAATATCTTCAATAAAGAAGTTGGATTTGTTACCTGTGGTTCCTTTGCCAATGATTTTACCCTTATTGTTGTCTCCGAAGGTGACATAGCCTTCGTCTATGCTAGTGAGCTTAGAGAATTGAGATAGATCTCTGGTCATATGCCTTGAGCATTCACTATCAAGATACCATCTCTTGCTCCTAACTTGTGATGGTATATATTTCTACAAGAAAGGATGATTTTTAGATACCCATTTATTTTTGGGTGCCTCAAACATTGATCTAAATTGTTTATCATGTTGCATAGAATTTATCGTGGTTCCTTTATGAACTCAAATCAGTTTGTTCAGACTAACTTTCTTGAATGGATAATGATAAGTTCTATGTCCATGTTTGCAACAAAAGTTGCATTTGCTTTGGTACCAAATATGTAAGATAGGGCCTTTAATAAAGGTGGTTGGATTTTGGTGAGGACTTCTCACAAATCCTATTCCACTTCTTTTAGGAACATGACCCTTATTTGTAAGGATCATATTCAAAGACTTGCTACCAACCTCGAATTTCTTCAAGGTGTCCTTAAGTAGCAAGTTCTCTTTTTGGAGAGTTTCTAGATCATGGCATTTTTTACATGGAGCTAAACTATCATGATATTCAGTTTTTAATTTATCAAAATTACAAATAAGACTATCATGCTCCTTTTTTAGCAATTTGTATTTTCTACTAATAGTTTTGCATTCATCAAATAAGTCATGGAAGGCATTTAGTAATTTGTCAAGTGATAAATCTGCATCATTTAAATTCATTACCTCATCTCTGATGGCCATTAGGGTGTAATGAGCAACTTGCTCGGTGTTGGACTCATCTTCTTTGGATGCGCTTGAGTCATCCCATGTTGCTTTGAGCGCCTTCTTCTTTGGTGTTCTCTTCTTGGCTTGGGGACAATCAATTTTGTAGTGTCCTGACTTCTTGCATTCATAGCAAATAACTTGGTCCTTTTTGGGTTCAAATTTATTTTTTGTGTCATTTTTAAACTTGTTTCTTTTAATGAATTTTTTGAATTTCCTTGTTAGAGGTGCCAAGTCATCGTCACAGTCTTTATCACTTGAGTTTTCTCTCAAGTGGTCTTCGAAAGTTCTAAGTGCCATATCCTTCCTGTTTTTTGGAAGGATGTCTTCTTGCTCTTCATGAGCTTTGCAAGTCATTTCGTAGGTCATTAATGACCCGATTAATTCTTCAAGAGGGAAGTTGTTTAAATCTTTAGCCTCTTGAATAGTAGTGACTTTAGGGTCCCAACTCTTAGGAAGGGATCTTAGAATCTTATTTACGAGCTCAAAATCCGAAAAACTTTTGTCGAGTCCTTTTAGACCATTGACGATATCCGTGAAACGGGTGTACATGTCGCCAATAGTCTCGCTCGGTTTCATTTGGAAAAGTTCAAAAGAATGTATCAAAAGATTGATTTTTGACTCTTTCACTCTATTTGTTCCTTCGTGAGTCACTTCGAGTGTATGCTAAATATCAAATGTAGTTTCACAAACCGAAACACGATTGAACTCGTTTTTATCAAGCGCACAAAATAAGGCATTCATAGCCTTTGCATTAAGAGTGAAAGTCTTCTTCTCCAATTCATTCCAATCGATCATTGGAAGAGAAGACTTCGAATATCCATTTTCGACAAGATTCCAAAGTTCAAAATCTATTGAAATAAGGAAGATCCTCATTCGGGTCTTCTAATAGGTATAGTCCGTCTCATTGAACATGGGTGGACGTGTGATAGAGTGGCCCTCTTGGATTCCAGCGTATGCCATCTCTCTTGGGTTTTAATCCGATTGAGAGTGAACCAAGCTCTAATACCAATTGTTAGGATCAAGAGCACTAAGAGGGGGGGGGGGGGGGTGAATCAGTGCAGCGGAAAACTTTCGACGATTTAAAACTGCGTTCGTACGATAAAAACGATTTCGGTATGAAAGTCGATTCAGAAATTACTTTAACTTAAGATCAAGCAAAGTGCAGTTAAAGTAAAGCTATGGAGGCAGTTGCAGTTAAGATAGAGAACAAAATGTAAATGCAAACCGAGATTTTGAGTGATTCGGTCAATCTTGACCTACATCCACTTTTGACTTCCTCCTCCAATGAGGTCACCGACGTCCACTAGAGGCCTTCATTCAATAGACGAAGGCCAACCACCCTTTTACAATTTCACTCCTTTTGACGGGCTTAGGAGACAACCCTTATAGATTTTTCACTCCTCTCTTGAATGATCAAAACTTGGAAGAAAAGATGGAGAAGAACTTTTAACCTTTTACAACACTTTTAAGCTCTCAAAATCTCAGAATAAATGCTAAGTTTCGGTGCCCTTTCATGCATGAAAGGGTGGGGTTTATATAGGCCCTAAGAGGATTCAAATTTGGGCTCCAAATTTGAATTCTTTTGGGTTTCCCAATGCTGGCGGTGCCACCGCCTGTTAGTGTCAGATACTGACAGTGTACTGGCAGTGCCACCGCTAGAATTCTCGGGTTCTGGGTGGTGCCACCGCTAGAACTCTTAAGTTCTGGGCGGTGCCATCGCCTAGTCCGACGATACCACCGCTTGATACTTTAAGCTCTAGGCGGTGCCACCTCCCAGTCCAGCAGTTCCACCGCCCAACCTTTTGGGTTCTGGGCGGTGCCACCGCCTAGTCTGGTGGTGCTACCACCTAGACTATTTTAACTTACTGGTTGGGCTCCAAACTTGGCCCAAACCAGTCCGAACTCGGGCCCAATTGGCCCCTAACCGGGTTATAGGATTAACCCTTAATCCTAACCCTAATTACATGCAAACTATGAAATTAAGACATAGTCCTAAGTAGGTTTTTAACCGGCAACGTCGAGTTCCCTTCCAGCGAGCTTCCGGCGAACGTCCGACGAACTTTTGGCGATGCTCCGGCGGACTTCCGGCAAACTCCTGGACTTGCGACGATCCACTTGGCGAGTTCCGACGAGCTTCTTTGGCAAGCTCCTGGACTTTTCGGATTTGTTCCCGCAAAACCTCCGACGACTGTCCGGACTTCCGTCGAACTCTCGAACCCCCAATGTGATCATAGTCTTGACTCCAGCGCAACTCCTGCTACATGTCTTACTTTCATCGTAATTAATCATGCACACTTATCTCAACATATGGATTAGATAACAAATGACAATTGACTTCATCATCAAAATCTGATATTCAACACTGTTAAGTAGTCAAAGTGCAGCTTTCTCCAACAAAAAATAAAGTACCTTGGGCACATAATATCATAAGGAGTGGCGATAGACCCAACAAAAATTGAAGCAATATAGGGCTGGCCGAAACCTACAAACGTGAAATTACTACTCGGGTTCCTTAGACTAACGGGCTACTATTAAAAATTTGTGAATGACTATGGGAAGATCAGTATACCCCTTACTTCTCTACTAAAAAAAGATGCCTTCCAATGGTTAGATAAAGCCTCTGCTACCTTCGACAAACTTAAGGCAGCCGTGATGACAACGTTGGTACTAGCACTACCAGATTTCAGCCAACCCTTCATCATTGAGGCCGACGCATCTGGAGTCGGAATTGGAGTCGTTCTCATGCAAGATGGTTGACCACTCACATACACCAGCAAGGCATTATCTCCCTCCCATAAAAAAAATTAATATATGATAAGGAGATGCTACCATTGTGCATGTAGTAACGAGGTAGAGACCCTACCTGATCGGCCAGCGATTTCAAATTAAAATCGACCATAGAAGCCTCAAGTACTTTTTGGAGCAGAAGATATCATCCCTTGAGTTGCAAAATTGGGTAACCAAACTTCCGGGATTTAATTATGAAATTATTTATAAAAAAGGGAAAGAGAACATTGTTGTAGATGCACTCTCACGGTTACCTAAGCAAGCTAAAATTTCAGCCATCTCCCTTCCTACCACTAGCTTCCTCAAGGACATTAAGAAGGAATGAAGAAGGATCCACTGGCTTATACCCGACTCCCCTTACATCAAAATCATTCTACACGAAATGCACTCCACACCTTCAGCAGGGCACTTTGGATTTATGAAAACCTATAAAAGAGTAAAGCAAAATTTTTATTGGAGAGGGATGAAAAAAATTATTCCTATGTGGCACAATGTGATACATGTCAACGGCAAAAGGGTGAAACAGTGGCGAGTCCAGGGAAGCTACAACCACTACCCATACCAGACTTGGTGTGGACTGACATCTCCATGGATTTCATTGAAGGGCTGCCACTTTCCAAAGGTAAAAAAGCACAATCCTCGTGGTGATTGATTAACTTATGAAATATACTCATTTTTGTGTTATACGAAATCCCTACAATGCTGAGAGTATTGCTTAGATTTTCATAAAAAATATTGTTAAACTGCATGGGATGCCAAGGTCCATTGTAAGTGATCGTGATAGAATCTTCACCAGTAAATTTTGGACCAAGTTATTTCAATTATACGGCACTAAATTCAAGATGAGCATAGCATATCATCCATAAACTGATGGCCAAACAGAGGTGATGAATATGTGTTTAGAGATGTTCCTTCAGTGTTTCACTAGTGACCGACCAAAGGAGTGGGCGAAATGGCTTCTCTAGGCCAAATGATGGTATAATACTACATATTATTCATCTACAAAATATAACCCATATGAAGCACTGTATGGTCGGTCGGCCCTTGTGATTTCAAAGTATGTAATTGGCTCAACCAAGGTAGATTAGGTCGACCAAGATTTAATTGACAGGGACAAACTCCTACAACTGTTGAAGGATAATCTTTCTTTCACTCAATCCAGAATGAAGCAACAAGCCTACACACGATGAAGCGAAAGAGAATTTTCAATAAGAGATTAGGTTTATCTTCACCTACAGTCATACAAGCAACTCTTCATCAACACATGAGCCTCCATGAAGCTATCCCCACATTTTTATGGGCCATATCAGATCACAAAGCGTATTGGAGCCGTGGCGTACAGACTTAAATTGCTTGAGGATGTCAAAATTCACTCTTTCATGTGTCATGCTCGAAGCCCAAATTAGGAGAACATGAGTCACCCTAGATCCAACTACCCAACACCACTGATAATGGAGATATTCAAGCCCAACCATAAGCCATCATCGACCGTAGAATCGTGATACGTCACCAACGTCCCTCTACTGAAGTACTAGTGTATTGGAATAATTTACCACTTGAAGATGCCACATAGGGATCATATGAGGAGCTAAAGACCTGATTCCCTGAGTTCATGGAATCTCAGGACAATGCTAATTTGGAGAGGGTAGGCCTGATAGGACCCTAATAGGGTTGGGTCCTACTCAACCAAGAAGCAACTAATAAAATCTTATGAGATTGCAATAAACCCCACCTAGCCACCTCTATCTTATAAAAAAGAATGGCTAGGGTTTATATTTGGGCATTTGGGCTTCCTAGCCACCGCCCCCTTTTACTGGGCTGGTTGGTTAGGGTTGAGGGCAAAAGGGATAACTCACTTAAGAAGTAGCCCCTAGGGCTAGGGTTTGGAGCCCTATATAAGCATGTAGTCTCCATCTCTTTGGAAATAAGATCTATTTACAATTATAGTCATTTGGTCGACTTCTAGGAGGGTAGAACCCTTATAGCATTCCAAGGAGTGATCTCCCTCAAAGATCAATCTATATAGAATTCCTTTAGGGTTCTATCACTTCTATCTTAATCTGCTCCCACTATTTTACTAGCGAGTCACATGACACCCTCAGCACATGAAACGGAAGTCCCTGGTAGACTTCTAGTGGGGATCGGGATCCAATCAGCGTCTTAGTGTAAGCTCTAGAGACTCAAACAATCACACTAAGCCCAAAAGAGAGGCAACTCTTACCGATCATAACTCCTTGTGATTCTCATCCTGTTCGGCATTTGAACTATTGAATCTCGAATTTTGATGATGAAATCAATTGGTAAATTGTTTGATCTAATCTATATGTTAAGATAAGTGTGTATGATTAACTACGATAGTAGTAAGGCATAAAGCAGATGTTGGGCCAGAATCAAAGATCGGACGATACATCAAAGATTTGGACGATGTGCCGGAAGCTCGTCGAGATTTCACCGGAAGTTCGTCGGAAGTACACTGAGAAGTTCGTTGAAAGTTTGCCGAGAGAACAATTGACATACTGGATAGAGATTGCTTGTTTAAATGCCTTAATTATCGTAGTTAGATCATAAATTGAGTTAGGATTAGGAGGTAATCCCACTAACTCAGTTAGGGGCCAACTGGGCCCTTAATAGGGTTGAATTGGGTCGGTTGAATAACCCATTTAGCACTTGAAGTCACGGCCGGCGATGGCACCACCTGGGGCTTAGTCTCCCAAGTGCTTTGGGCGGTGGTACCACATAGACTTTGCATTGGTACCGTCGGCAGTTAATACTGTCAAGCGGTGGTACCACCAGAGCTCGGTCTCCAAGCTCTATCAAGTAGTCGTACCACCTAGATTGAACGGTGGTACCATGATAAGACCCTACAGTCTTATCGTAAAAAAAGAAGAAGAGAAAGGGATGATCACTTCGAGGGGATCGACCTCCTTGATCGCTTCGAGGGGATCGGCCTCCTACGGTTTGTCAAAAGATAGAATAGTATTTTTCATTGATTGATTCAAAGAAAGGGTTACATCATTATTTATAGCGTTCCACCTAGAGTCCACCAAGACTTGAACTCTTAATAATAAATAAATATTAAATAAACCTCTACCCGACTCTAACTGAACTAAACAGACTCAATAAACATTATTCAAAAGCTCATAAAAGGGTCCTAACAGTTCCTCCCTCTTCAAATCAGCCTTGTCCTCAAGGCTGAGTAGCATCAATCTCGGGGAGCTTCTCTTTAGTCATAGACTATCTGCAATACATCACAACCCATTGATCAAGTAAGTAGGGTCTCCAATAATGTAAGCAACAGGTTGGTCTTTCAGTGTAGTAATCGTTGCAAGAAATTGCTGGCCCTGTATAATCAATTTTATCTTTGAACCTTTGCTATCACAAGCGAAAATCCGTCCATCAACGATCTTTACTTCAAATCTTTCATAGTCTTCAATGTGGTGGGCCAATCGGTTAACAGTCTCACTGTCCATAAAATTGTTAATGCTACCAGTATCAATCAAAACTATAATAGGCTCATGCTCCAGAGTTCCGCCAACTTCCATAGTTTGTGGGTTAGAGTAGTCGACTAATGTATGCATTGTATGTATGGTAGATTTAACATCTTCGTTAGAATTTATACCTTCATGACCGGAGTCCATATTCTTAGCTTTCGGCTCCTCTCCAATTGGTTCAATCATTAGAAGTTGCCCTTGTTTACATCGGTGCTCTATACTCCACTTTTCATCATAGCACAAACCCCTTGCTGATATTTTCTTGCTAATTTTTTTCTCATGTAGATGTGTGAATGAGATCGTAGCTATCATAGTGCGGGGTTGACAAGCCTTAACTTCACATCGAATCTCTGGAATAAGCCCTTCAATAAATATACCCAGAAGTTATCGTTCCGACCAATCTCTAGCTTGATTTGATAATCTTTCAAACATACTCTGATATTCTGACACTGTAGAAGTTTGACAAATTTTGACAAGCTAGCCATCAATATTCTCATAATCGGATGGACTAAAGCAAACAAGAAGCCCTCTTTTGAACTGCTCCCACGAAGGAACTCCATAGCAAGTTTCATACCAATTGTACCACTGGATTGCATCTTCATCGAGCTAGATTGAGGCTACTTCTACCTTCGATTCTTCTGGGGTTCTATGAAAACAAAAGAAGTTTTCCGCCTTAGAGATCCAACTAGTCGGATCTCCATCTTTCCATCTTGGAAATTCCACCTTCATGTGTGAGTAGTTTGTGTCACAATCTTGGGGTCATTTTCTTGTATTTTCAGATCTATGCAACGTAGAACTTGAGCCCCTATCTTGTTGAAATTTGCTGAGACTCTCCAGTAGACTCTTTTTTTAAATCATTAAGTGTTTCTTGCAACAGGTTCTCAATTCTGATTTCCCATACTTCCATTTGTGCTTTCACTGCGTTATCGGTGGCCATTGTGCAAGATTGCAAATTTGGGTTCTCAACTCCTGTTTTTGATGTCGGTCAAGGGCATCAGCATTGTCAATGCAAATTTGCCGAGGAGGTGGACGCCGAGGGCAATGCTGTGGTCGCTGCGTTGGAGGAAGAGTTGTTGCCCTGTCTCTGTCGCTGTGTGGGGTGAGAGTGCCGGGGTTGAAAGGCGACTACGTCGATGTGGTTACAGCTGCTGGACGCAAGGGGCGATTGCCGGGTAGCGGGGTTGAGGCTGCGGTGATGGCAACCTGCGGTTGTGGTAGAAGATGCTAAGCAGGGGGAGGCGGCGTTGAAGCGGTCGGGGTTGAGAAGAGAAATTGATGGTGCGTGCGCTGTTGGGGTTGAGGCAAGGTAGCGTACTTGCTGTGGTTGCTGCGTGCGCTGCTAGAGGGCAGCTGCTGCAGAATGAGGGGTTGGTCGTTGGCTGGGAGCAGCGGCGGCGGTGGTTACAATCGGCGGTTGCTGCAGTAGAGGGTGCCACTATTTTTTGTTACTGCGTGTAGCGGTGGTTGCTGCGTGTTTTGTTTTTGTCGCACCACAGAAGGGGTTGGCTGGAAGGATCACGAGCGGTTGAGGAGAAGGCTGCGGTGGCTGGCAGCAACGGTGGTCGCTGGCCGGAGTGCAGCGACGACGGTGGAGAAGGAGGCAGCGAGGGTCGCGGTAGGGATTGAGGTTGTAGTGGAGAATAGGAATCGACGGTGGCACTGCGGGAACAAGGGCAATTGGTGATTTGCCCTGTTTCTATCACCAGAGCAAGGGGGAGGCTGCGAGGATCACGGCTGGGCGGCGAGCAGATTCGTCACTGGCTGGGGAGTAGCAGCGATGGTGACGACAGCCGGCGTTCACAGCAGCAAGGGGACCTACGACTGTGGTGCAAGGTGAGTTGCCTATGCTTGCTCTGTTTTGGTTACAAAAGATGCAGAGCAAAGGGGAGCGGCGGCTGGGAAGCGAGCGGCGATCGTCGCACGGTGGCCGGCAGCGGTGGTGGGTCGGTTGGGCGGCGACGGCGCTCGAGGGGAAGAGGAGTGCTGGAGGAGGCGCGGCTACGATGACGAGGGGCTGCGGCAAGCTCTGTTTCTAACCGCTGCAAGGCGAGGGCTGCGGCAACAGAGGAAGCTCTGTTTCTACAACCGCTGCAAGGAGGGGCTGCGGCAACCGGTAGCTGCGGCTGCGACCCAAGGGGGGGGTGGCACGATGGCGGACTAGGGCAGCGTCGCCGATGGTATAAGCAGCGATGGGGTGATCCGCTGGCAGGGAGACAGCGTTAGTGGTCCTTCTCGCTCGAGCGAGATGGGGAAGCGAGGAGGAGAGGTCGCCGGCTGGGGGGGGGGGGGCAGCGGTGGCGTTGGTCAATCGGCCAGGAAACAATGCCGACTGTGGAGAAGGAGTCGTTGGTGGCTAGGGGGCAGCGGCAGTGGCTGCTAGCCAGAGAGCAGCGGCGGTGGCTGCTGGCCGGAGAGCAGCGGCGACGGGTGGGCCAACCGGAAGCAGGGGCGTGCCTGCGGTTTTTTTTTTTTTTTTTTTTTTTTTGAGGAGGAAGATAACTGCAGCGAGAAAAGGAGGATCGCTGCTGTGATACCAAATGATAAGACCCTAAAGTCTTATCGTAGGCTCTGATACCAATTGATAAGACCCTAAAGTCTTATCGTAGGCTCTGATACCAATTGATAAGACCCTAAAGTCTTATCGTAAAAAAAGAAGAAGAGAAAGGGATGATCACTTCGAGGGGATCGACCTCCTTGATCGCTTCGAGGGGATCGACCTCCTTGATCGCTTCGAGGGGATCGACCTCCTTGATCGCTTCGAGGGGATCGACCTCCTTGATCGCTTCGAGGGGATCGACCTCCTTGATCGCTTCGAGGGGATCGACCTCCTTGATCGCTTCGAGGGGATCGACCTCCTTGATCGCTTCGAGGGGATCGACCTCCTTGATCGCTTCGAGGGGATCGACCTCCTTGATCGCTTCGAGGGGATCGACCTCCTTGATCGCTTCGAGGGGATCGACAACAAACAAACTCAATAAACTTATCAAAAGCTCAGAAAAGGGTCCTAACATACCACCCGTGTCAGTCTGGCAGGCGATAGTACCGCCAATAATGGTTGGGTACTGTCAATATCTCGAAAATCCAGTGATGCGACACTTTTTAGCTCCAATCGGAAGCTATTTTGGGCCTATAAATACCCACACCATGTTAGCATGAAAAGATATAAATAGTGTGAATAATATCTTGAAGTCTTGGGGTGTTAAAAGTGTTGTAAAAGTGAAAAGAGTCCTCCTCCTCCCTTTCTTGTATTGTGATTATTCAAGAGAGGTGTGAGGCTTGTAATGGTTATCGCCTAAACCCGTGAAAAGGAGAAAGCCTGTAAAGCGAGGGGATCGACCTCCTTGATCGCTTCGAGGGGATCGACCTCCTTGATCGCTTCGAGGGGATCGACCTCCTTGATCGCTTCGAGGGGATCGACCTCCTTGATCGCTTCGAGGGGATCGACCTCCTTGATCGCTTCGAGGGGATCGACCTCCTTGATCGCTTCGAGGGGATCGACCTCCTTGATCGCTTCGAGGGGATCGACCTCCTTGATCGCTTCGAGGGGATCGACCTCCTTGATCGCTTCGAGGGGATCGACCTCCTTGATCGCTTCGAGGGGATCGACCTCCTTGATCGCTTCGAGGGGATCGACCTCCTTGATCGCTTCGAGGGGATCGACCTCCTTGATCGCTTCGAGGGGATCGACCTCCTTGATCGCTTCGAGGGGATCGACCTCCTTGATCGCTTCGAGGGGATCGACCTCCTTGATCGCTTCGAGGGGATCGACCTCCTTGATCGCTTCGAGGGGATCGACCTCCTTGATCGCTTCGAGGGGATCGACCTCGGCCTCCTACGGTTTGTCAAAAGATAGAATAGTATTTTCATTGATTGATTCAAAGAAAAGGTTACATCACTATTATAGAGTTCCACCTAGAGTCTACCAAGACTTGAACTCTTAATAATAAATAAATATAAATAAACCTCTACCCGCCTCTAACTGAACTAAACAAACTCAATAAACATTATTCAAAAGCTCAGAAAAGGGTCCTAACATACCACCAGTGTCAGTCTGCAGGCGATAGTACCGCCCAATAATGGTTGTGGTACTGTCAATATCTCGAAATCCAGTGATGCGACACTTTTTGCTCCAATTCTGAAGCTATTTGGGCCTAAATACCCACCCATTTTAGCATGAAAAGATATAAATAGTGTGAATAATATCTTGAAGTCTTGGGGTGTTAAAAGTGTTGTAAAAGTGAAAAAGAGTCCTCCTCCTCCCTTTCTTGTATTGTGATTATTCAAGAGAGGTGTGAGGCTTGTAATGGTTATCTCCTAAACCCGTGAAAAGGAGAAAGCACTGTAAAGAGGTGGTTGGTCTTCGCCTATTGAAGGAAGACCATTAGTGGACGCTAATGACCTTGACGGAAGAGGAATCAGAAGTGGATGTAGGTCATAACGACCGAACCACTATAAATTTCGGTGTGCTCATATCCATTATGCTTTTCATTACTGTCATTACTTTCTAAGTTAATTGCTAGTTCATTTACTCTAAAGTTAAGTACTTTCTGAGATTGGTTTTCAATGAATGAATATTTTACAAAATCGACGATTTTTTTTCGCTACACTAATTCAACCCCCCTCTTAGTGTCATTCTTGATCATAACAATTGATATCAGAGCAAGGTTACTCTCAATTTGGTTTAAAACCCAAGAGAGATGGCTTTTGCCAACAATCAAGAGGGTCATTCTATCACTCGTCCTTCCATGTTCAATTAGACTGATTACACGTATTGGAAAACTAGGATGAAGATCTTCTTAATTTATATGGATTTTGAGTTATAGAATATTGTTGAAAACAAATTTCAAAAGTCTTCTCTTCTAATGAGTGAATGGAATGACTTAGAGAAGAAGACTTTCTCTTTAACTGCCAAAGCTATGAATGCTTTGTTTTGTAATTTGGATAAAAACGAATTCAATCAAGTTTCTATTTGCGAAATAACTTATAACATTTTACATACACTTGAAATCACACACAAAGGCACAAGTAGGGTTAAGGAGTTAAAAATTAATCTTTTGGTTCATAGTTATGAATTGTTCCGTATGAAACTAAGTAAGATTATTGGAGACATGTACACCCAATTTACAGATATCATTAATAGTCTAAAAGCCCTTGGTAAAAGTTTTTCTAATGTTGAACTTGTTAACAAGATACTAAGATCCCTTCCAAAGAGTTAGGATCATAAAGTAACTGCTATTAAAGAAGCAAAAGATTTGAATAACTTTCCACTCGAAGAACTTATCATATCATTGATGACCTACGAAATGTCATGCAATGCATATGAAGAACATGAGAACAACCTTCCAAAGAATAAGAAGGATTTGGCATTTAGAACTCAAGAAGATCACTTGAAAGAAAACTCAAGTGACGATGATGACGACTTAGCACTTATAACAAGAAAATTTAAAAAAATTATAAGAAGAAACAAAACTAAAAATAAAAATAAACTAAAAAAGGATCAAATCATTTGCTACAAATGTAAGAAGCCGGGGCACTTCAAAAGTGAATACCCCCAAGTGAAGAAGAAGCAACCAAAAAGGAAGAAAATGCTTAAAGTAACTTGGGACAACTCAAGTGCATACAAAGAAGAGGAGCCAACTAACAAAGAGCAAGTTGCTAACTATGCATTAATGGCATATGGCAACGAGGTAAGTTACTCGATCGAAGCTCATTTATCTTTTGATGAATTATTAAGTAATTTTCATGATTTATTTGATGAATGTAAATTAGTTAGTAAAAAGTATAAACTATTAAAAAAAGAGCATGCCTCTCTTGTTAGTAATTTTGATAGATTAAAAATTAAGCACGATGATAGTTTAGCTCCTTACACAAAATGTGATGAATTAGAAATACTTAAAAAGGAGAATTTGCAACTACATGAAACCTTAGAAAATTTTGAAATATGTAGCAAATCCTTAAACATAATCCTTGCAAGTAAGAATCATGTTCATAGAAGAGATGGAATCGGCTTTGTGAGTAACACTCATAAAAACTCAACTATATTTGTCAAAGGCTCAACTTTGCATGTTACAACCCAAAACAAATGTAACTTTTGTTACAAATTTGGACATGTTGCTTATAAATGTCCATTTAAGATATATAATCCACACAAATTGATTTGAGTTCCTAAAGGAACCATAAATAACTCCATGCAAAATGATAAGTTGAGTCGATCAATTTTTAAGGCACCCAAGGTCAATTGGGTACCTAAAAATCATCTTGTTTTGTAGAAATATTTACCATCACAAGCTAGGAGCAAGAGATGGTACCTTAATAGTGGATGCTCAAGGTATATGATTGGAGATCAATCTCATTTCTCTAAGCTCACTATTTTAGACGAAGGGTATATCACCTTCGGAGACAACAACAAGGGTAAAATCATTGGCAAAGGAACCATAGGTAACAAATTCAACTTTTTAATTAAAGATGTGTTGTTGGTTGATGACTTAAACTATAAACTTTTGAGCATTAGTCAATTATGTGATAAATGATACATGATTAGATTTGAATCCAATACTTGCATTATTGAACAACCACACAAAAACACCTCTATGATTACTCTAAAACAAAATAATGTATATACTATTGACATCGATGATCTTTGTAATGAAATATATTTTTTGGTTTTAATGACGATGCTTAGCTTTGGTATAGGAGATTAGGTCATGCTAGCATGAAACCAATCTCTCAAATCTCATCCAAAGAACTTGTAAAAGGTATTCCTAACATTAGATTTGTTAAAAATAATGTGTGTAATGCATGTTAACTAGGAAAACTAATAAAAGGTAGTTTCAAACCAAAGAATCAAATAAGTACCTCTAGACCATTGCAATTGATCCATATGGATTTGTTTGGACCTATTGATACATCAAGCCTAGGAGATAGCAAATACACTTAACTGTCAGTGGTACCACTGCCCAGAGCACTTGGGAGACTGAGTCCCAAGCGGTGCCACTGCCGGCCGTGACTTTAGGTGTTGAATGGGCTTGTTCAACCAACCCAATTCAGCCTTGTTAAGGGCCTAGTTAGCCCCTAACTGAGTTAGTGAGATTACCTCCCAATCCTAACTCAACTTAAAGTCTAACTACGATAATTAAAACATTTAATGAAGCATTCTTGGTCTGGTATATTAATTGTTTTTCCAATAAACTTTTGACGATCTCTCGACAATGTTCCGGTGGACTTCCGACAAGCTCCTAGACTTCACAACGATCTTCTTGGCGAGTTTCGACGAGCTTCTTTGGCAAGCTCCTGGACTTCTTGATTAATTCCGGTAGAACTTCCAACGAAATCTCGATCTTAACTCCGACACAATATTTGCTTTATGTCTTACTACTATCGTAGTTAATGCTGCACACTTATATCAATATATTGATTAGATCAAACAATTTACCAATTGATTTCATCATTAAAATCCGAGATTCAACAGATTTAGCTTTTTTTGCATTATTGAGATCCATGAGTTATCTTTAAGAGCATCATCAATATATTTAAGCTCAATTTAAGATAAAAAATAATATTTATAAAAAAAAATCTACGAAAAATGAGTTTGAACATCCTTGTATATTCAATAATTCGCTTCTTAGATTGTGCATCTATATACTCCCATTTCTTAGGTAAGATTCTTTGGAAGTAGATATATCGAAATTACTTTACAAAGTAAAATCCTCATTCAAATTCAATTTATCAAATTCAAAATTATTATCAAAATTATTTTTCTTAGCTTCAAGAGATTAAAAAAATAACATAAATAGATTGTTCAATAAAGATCTCTTATTTAAAACTTAATAAGACTCAGAGATAAAGGAATATTCAAGAAAAATACTTTTATTGTATTTTACATCAAAATTTTCTAAGGTATCTTTATCATTTGAAATAGAATATTTATAATAAAAAATTAAAATACTAGATGTTAGGTCTTTTATTGTTCTATAATTCGTAAGAAGTTTTAGATAAATGAGATCTTATAGGAACCCTATTCATGACATACCATATTGTATTAATGGATTCGGCCCAAAAGTATTTATGTAAGTTTTATTTTTTAAGCGTGGTCCTTGCCAACTTTAGTAAGTTGTTATTCTTTCTCTCAATAACTCTAATTTATTGTATATTCATTCAAATCACAAAATTTTAAAAATCATAATTTTTAAATTCACCACCATGATAACTTTGAACAAAAAAAATCATAAAATCTCTTTCATTTTAAACTTATTTATTAAATAAAATATTTGAAAGAGTTATTTTTATGTTTAAAAAATATATACAAGTGTATTTGCTATAGTCATTAATAATTATAAAAATATATTTACTACCTCTTAGATTTATAATATCAATAAGTCTAAATAAATTTATATGAATTAGTTATAATGTTCTAGAGGTACTTACTTAGTTTTTGATTTGAGGCTACTCCTTATATGTTTTTATAATTGGCATACATAATAAATTTTATCTTTAACAAATTCTTTTAGATTTTTTTCACAAGTTCTTTAGTTTCAATTTATAAAATTAATTTTATACTAGCTTATCCTAATCTCTTATGCCAAATCCATAGATCATAATTTAAAATAAAAAAATAAATTATATTATAAAAATAATCAAGATAAGTAGTATAAACATTATTACTTTTTAAGACTCAAATTTGTTTATACTTAGAAATTTCTATGATGCTAGCATGAAATTTAAATTTAACATTATATCTCTTATCACAAAGTTGGTTGATGCTTATTAAATTATGTTTTAAATCATCTACTGAAAGCAAATCTTCAATTAAGAAATTTGATTTATTATCAATATTTTTAGTGCTAATGATTTTTCCTTTGTTGTTGTTTTTGAAGGTAACATATGCTCATCTTGACTAGTGCGCTTTAAGAAGTTTGTTGGATCTTTGGTCATATACTTTAAATATCCACTATCAAGATATTATCTTTTGCTGGTAGCTTTTATTTGAAAATATACCCAAAAAAATAATAATTTGCTTTAGGTATTCAACTTTAGATCCTTCATGTTAGATATACTTTTCTTACTTTTTGACTTTAAATCACATATAATTTTTTTAAATTAATTTAAGATGATTATACTTTTTAATAGAGCATGTGTAAACATAATAACTAATCTTTCCACAAATATTGTATTTAACTTTCTGATATGTATTAGTATGTAATGTAGGTTTTTTTACAAATTTGGTTGACTTTTAATAAGTGATACTACTTATGAAGTCAATGTATTCTTTTCTTATTATATAATCTTATTTAGCAAGAATCAAATCAAGTGACTTATTATTTTCATATTTAAGTGATTCTATTACATCAATATAATTAATAGACTCTTCTAAGTAATGTTCTAGCTTTTTATTCATAGTAAATAAGTATTCTTTGTATTTTTCAAAGCATGTGATTTTAATAATTTTTGCAATAACCTATTTTTAAGTTCAAGATTATATAGATTCTAAATCTTCATATTTAGTACAAGAAGCATGATGTTGACATATAGTTATCATATTTATTTTTTAATATGTCAAATTCATCTGCGAGTGAGATATGATATCTTTTTAGCAAATTATATTTTTTACTATTTTTTTTAATTTATCATATAAATCATAAAATACTTCAAGTAATTCATCATACGATAAAAAAATTTTGGAGAGTCAAATACCTCATTGTTGAAAGTCATTAAGATATAGTTTATCACTTCTTCTTAATTGATCTGTTTTTTCACTTTCGACTCAATTGATTTATTATATGTTGCTTTGAGTACTTTTTTTTTTGTGTTGACTATTTCTTTTTCAATTATGGATACTCGTTTTTTAAAGTGTCCTAGCTTTTTGCACTTATAGTATATGACTATATCTTTTTTAAGTTTATTTTTATTCTTACTTTCTCCTTTTACTAGATTTGTCTTATTTTTTCTCATGAAAATTTTGAATCCTTTTAGAAAAAGTGTCATGTTTTCATCATTATTACTTGAGCTTTCTCTTAAGTAATATTTGGATTTAAGAGTAATATCCTTCTTTTTCTTTAAAAGAATATTTTTTTCTTCAACATGTGCTTTATATGTTATTTCATATGTTATTAAAAATCTTTTAAATTCTTCAAGAGAAAGATTGTTCAAATCTTTAGCTTCTTGGATTGTCGTTATATTTGGATCCTAACTTTTAGGAAGAAACATTAAGATCTTTCTCACCAATTCAAAATTAATATAATTTTTACTAAGAACTTTTAATACATTGACAACAACTATAAAATAGGTGTATGTATCATTAATAGATTCACTTGGTTTTATTTTAAATAATTCATAATTACGAACCAAAAAATTAATTTTAGATTTTTTTATTCTATTTGTGCCTTCGTGAGCAACTTCAAGTGTGTGTTGTATATCGTGTCATAAGTAGAAATTTGATTAAACTCATTTTAATCTAAAGTATAAAATAAAATAATATTAAGAACATAAAATAAAATATAACTCTTTTATCATGAGAAATAAATTAATAAATGACTTCGAAGATACAATGTTAAAAACACTTCGAAGATGAAGTATTAAAGATATAATATTACAAGCACCTATTCCAAATATGGTTGAAAGAGCCTAGAAAATGCATCTTTTAGGTAGTCTCGATCATGTCTAGAATATAAATATTATAGTTTTAAAAAAAGAAGGTAGAAAAAATGTATATTCGAGATAATATCTTCCTCTTGGAATGGATAGGGCTTGCGAAGCTTATTACCGATGTTAGGTCGTAGGAGAGGTGTCGGAGGTGCGACGATTGACGTCCAATGATATTGGCGACAATAATCTAGAAGAGTATTAGCAATGGCTTAGAGAGTGGTGGCTTGGGCAAGGTTATGATGGATGAGGGAAAAGTTAATCACAACTTAAAAAATAATAATATAAGTGAGGTAACCAATAATAGAGAAAGTCAATAACAATTTGGAGAGTGACAACATGGGCGGGTGTACGAGAAAGGAGAAAAATAAAAAATAAAAATATTATAAATAATAAATTATTATTTTATTAATTATTTAAGTGAATGTGAATAGTAAAAAATTGTGAACAGTAAAAGGTGCTCAAAGTAGCGCTGATTCTCTCCCAACCAATTTCCGGCACGGATAGGATCGTGTTCTCGAACCTTCCCAGCTGTTCTAAAACCCGACGCTTCCGGGTTATCAGACTTACACTTTTGCCCTTATCAAATGTAGAGTCACGGGATAACAAATGCGTAAGTGTCAAATCATCGATTGGGGGTATTTCAGGTATTTTGGAAGCCAAAAAACGCTTCTTAAACCCTACCCACTCGACGTCGTGCGGCATTGGAAGCGTGGTTCCCACTTCTGCTTCTGGGAGCCATCCATGGCAAGGCGTTTGATTCCTTCCCTCAATCGCGTTCTCGTGGAGAAAATAATCCCTCCTTCCAAGACCAGTGCCGGAATCCTAGTCCCGGAGAAAACCACCAAGGTATATAGAAATTAGCCTCTTTTGCTGTATGGAATCGCTTGTTCTCCGCTAATGGCGTGTATCAAAAGGCTCTTTGCTAGTGAAATCTACTGGCCGTGGTGTGAGTATTGGCTTGGTTTATCATATGAAGAAGTGGATCGATTAATTGTGGGGAAATGATGAATGATCTAGTCTTGTGACAGATTGATCAGTTGGGTCTAATAGGTTTTTGTTACTTGTGATTCTTGAGTGAGTTCAAGCAGATTTTTTTCCTCTTTTTCATAGCCGGTGAGCAAGCAGCAAATTTTATCTTGTATACTGCAGATATCGACAGTTAAGAAAGACCTTAAAGGACCGATGGATTACACTTGGGGTTTTTGTCTATATGATCATTGGACTGGAGAGTGAGGCAATAAAATAGAAGAAATAGAGATCTTACACCATTTCACGAGTAGAATAATTGGTGATGAGCAGAAACAGGAAAATGGAGGGAAGAAAAGATTTAAGTAGCAAGAGATAAGAAGAGTGAGGGCCTTCTGCCAGCTTAAAAACTTATTTCTCAGCAATGAAAAATTTAAGACTCGTTACTCCAGTACTGAGTCAGCAAGAATCCTTTTGAAATACTTTATGATCCGATATTTCTTTATGGTACGACTTTCAATGAGGAAATAAAACCATCTTCTGATATGGTTACCTTCTCCCTCCCTGTATACATTATTGAAGCTGCTTATATTAGATTTGTTTGATTTTGATCATGGCTGGTCTATCACTTATTATGTTAGTGGAACTCTTCAGATTTCTTGATGGTACCCAATTTCCTACAGAAGACTATGCAAATTTATTGCATTTTTTTTTTTTGTGTTTGTCCCATTTGTGCTATATTGTTGATTTTTTCTGCTTCATCATCTGACTTCATCCTTATTATTCATCTAATCAAGCAAGCTAGATCAATTCCTTGTTGGTATGTGTGGGATCATTTGCATATGCATCATACTTTCTACTATTAGTCATCAAGGGAGTTGCTTTGGCCATATATATTTGTCAGAATAATTAAACATTATCAACAAAAAAAGCCTCAGATATAGTCCAAATTTTATGTTTCCTCAAATGCCTTGTTTTCTTATTGTGTTTGTTTTCATATACATTATTGCTTTCTTGTTCAAAATGGATTCATTTTTATTTTAAGAGCTTATTTTGTCAGATAAAATGATCTTTTGTTACTTTCTGAATATGTGAAAAACTTATTTGAGTTCAATTTTGGCTTTACCGAATGTCATGCAATATTTGCAATTTCATTTTGCAAGATTTCTTATTTATTGTTTACCATGCTTCACCTTGTTGTTTGGTTCCTGTATCTGCAGTGTGGATTCCTATTATTTTCTGGGAATTTTTTTCTCTTTGTCTTCTAATCAATTATTTATTTTCTTTTTGCTTCTCTCTTCTTTGCTTTGCCTTATTTTACCATTCTGTTTGACTCCACCTTCTTTATATTACAATATTTATCCCCTTGCATGTTGCAAAATGTATTTCTCGTGCATGAGAAAAGACCATTGGTTCTCAGTACATCTGTGGTTGTGTCAACTGGTAATGAAGTGGAGCTGATGCATTAATTTTCTGTGATGATGTTCTAATATGATAAATAAACAAGGAATATGTTAAATTTTCAATCTTCAAACATGTTTTGTGTAAATTTTATCTACATGTTTCATTTGGCATGTTACACTTTGAATGCTTTTCTTTTGAGCAAGAACAGAAACTTACTGTTTCCTTCTTTTGGCAATGATGATAATAATAATCTAAAATAATTGTAGAACACTAAGTTTTTATGAAATGTGAAAAAAGAATAAAAACTCTTTTACTTTGCTAGTATGAGGTGTTAACTATTTTGGTTCTATGGTCATCTATTAAGGATAGACTTAAAAATGGTTGACATGTTCATGTTGTATTCAGTGATTTAAAAAGCGCTAGATGTTAAAAGACGCTAATGTTCTAAAATGCTCGAAGCGCTAGGTGCTTGCCCGAGTAAAGCAAGACACTAAAATATAAAAAGTATATGATATAATTAATAAATATGATTATTTAAATAAATAAAGATTAGCAGTATTAAAATCGAAATAATATATTATTAATCTAATAAATAAAAAATACTATTAATAGTATGCTCTTAACAGTATATGTTAGTATACAGTAACAGTATACTGTTAGTATACTGTTAACAGTATATTGAGTCAAGTGTGAGAAGAGTGTGAGAAAAGAAGAGATCGAGGCTGCTGACTGAGAGCAGTGGCAAGCAGCGACAATGGCAGCGGTAGCGGAGAGCAGCGATAGTGGCACTGCCAATAGAAAGAAAATGTTGGCGACAGGAGTCAAGTTAGGGTTGGGGAAGTCGCGAGGGGCAATAGAGAGAGACTGATATCGATGCTTTAGTTGGTTCGATTGAACCAACTAATGCAAATGCGATCGAACTAGACCTAACACATTGGTTCGATCGCCTGATTTAACTTGATCACTCGCCCGAAGCGCCTAGGCTCGGGTGAACGCACAGGTGGTGCCTCGTTGAAGCACGTTGCCTGGATAGTAAACGAGGCGCTCAGGCCTCACGCTTGAGTGCCTAGGCGAGCATCTTTTGAAATCATTGGTTGTACTCTGACAATCACCAGATAATTGTACAGCTGATGAGTAGTTCAAACTTGCATTATCTACATTTATTTGTGCTAATGTATTTACAAACTCAAATAATCTGGATAAGGCTTTGAGACATGTCAAATATTGGCAATATATGTGTAAACTAAATTTTCTATTTCTTTATTTTTTTATATATGTTTCATGTTTTTTTGTGGTTGTTTGCTAGTTATTTGCATGATTTTTCTCATAAGCTTTATGTGTTGGTGACTATTAATTGTTTGTATTGTATAAAGTGTATAACCATACCTACATATGAAAATAAGCATGTAACAAGTATTACCATATCTATGCCATACTATGTCTGCATATCAGGATCATGTCATTTCTTTATCCCATATCCTTGTCCATGCTAAATAGGTGTCCATGTAAATTACTGCCAAGGAGAATCGCTGACACTTAAGTTTGTTATTTTGGTTGGGATTGAATGGGATGCTGATGTACTTTCCTTGTTATGTAGGGGTCTTAGGTTGATATGCTTTGAAACTGTTGCATATATTTGTGGAACTTGAACATCATATAAATAGATCAATTTCATGTTTCTCTAGCATATGATGATTTTCACTCATTGAACTATTTCCATCAGATAAGCCTTTGATAGAAAATATTTGTGGGACATTTTGTCTTTTTTGCTGAAGTATTGAGTTATCACTTATCTTTGTGTGTAATTTTATTTGTAGTTGAACTCTGGAAAGGTAATAGCCATAGGTCCTGGTGCACGTGGTAGGGATGGAAAACTTATTCCTGTCTGTGTGAATGAAGGGGATACTGTTCTGCTGCCAGAGTATGGTGGCACTGAGGTGAAGCTTGGAGAAAAAGAGTATGTTTAAGGCTCTCTCTCTCTCTCTCTCTCTCTCTCTCTCTCTCTCTCTCTCTCTGCCTTTCTAAATTTAAATTTGTAAAATAAAATTTTAAAACAAATGTGAAAGTATAGGAATATTTCTGAAGTTCATGCTAACTGCTCAACATAGGAATATTGTAATTTGTGGATGTTGGCATGTTTTTTCATCATGCTACCAGATATGACCAATGATCAGATCGACTCTTAGATAAATGCCATGACCACAAGGAGGGATCTACTTCCTGGCATACGCAGGATTCAAGTGTTCACGTCAATTTTTTGTATGCCCAAACATTCCCTTGAAATAGATATTTCTGTGATGTTTATGCATGTTTCTCAGTGATGCCTATGCATGCATCTATTATCATGAATCTATCTTTGTTAAACAAAAAAGTCTATAATCATTGACTTGGTAAGGCTTATAGCGACCCTTGATATTTGGGACTGTATAATTCACTGATGGTAGTGAGATTTGGCAAAAAGGCAACTTTGTTTTGTATCATTAGCTGAACATAAAAGCAGCGATGTTCATGTTCTTGATGCTGATATTTCTGGCTTGGTTGTGTATCAGGTATCACCTCTACAGAGATGATGACATACTTGGGACCCTTTGTGACTGATCACGACTGTGTCAATTAATATCGGCTTGATTTGTGTTATTACTGAGGTAATATAATTCAAGTTGCTCTGTTGTAGTCCTTGTGTCTTGTTATCATTTTGTGACAGCTTGGTGGATCAAACCAGAAACTATAGAAATAAACATCTTACTTTCTCTTGAAAAATTAAATAGGATGTCAACATCCAGTGCATCTGCAAGTTTTAGATTCTCTTAATGATGATGATGAAATCATTGAATGAAATCTTCCGACTAGTGTTGTGATCATTTTATCTTGGTGCTTTCTGTGTTGGATATGTGATTTCTAGCTATATATACATGCAATCTCTGTTGAACATTCTGTCATCCTAAGAAGTTCGTTTCTCTTGAATGGGACACCATGATGAAAAATAAGTTAATAATGTGTGGATTTCATGCAAACAATTTGTTTTGTTTTTTTGTTTGTTTTTGGTTCTGAATAGATACATCAGCAGATGGTGTTTGCCCTACTTGCAAATTTTGCTACCATAAGGCAAAGAATTTGCAAAATATATATTTTCCCCTTGCTTCACAAATAAAAGAAAATATTCGAAATACTCTTATTGGAGCTAGTAAGCCAAATCTTACTGATTCCAATTGGATAATGAAATTATCTCCATTACCTCTGATGTTAGGATAAATCAGCACTCTCCAGTGGAGTAATTTAGGATCACAGATTTTATTTGGTTTTGCACGTTCCACTTGCTCCGCTTTTAGTTGGTTTAATGTGCTAATTTGGTTCGCTCTGATACGAATAATTACTCTCTTTTCAGTAATATGTGGTGCTGTTTCCCTTTGTAAAAATAGGAAACAATTATGGTAGGACGGTTTAATAGGCATGACAATGAGATACGATCATGGTTGGATGGCCATTGGTGGTGACCTACTTTGAGGCTGGAGGAGGGAAAAATGCAGGTTCTTTTTTCTAATTCAGTGCGAGTAAAACTACATAAGTAACAGAATTTTATGTAAATTTTGAGAAGAACATTTCATTGAAAACCAATATGCTTGGTTGATTCAATCTTTTCTATTATTATTTTTCCTTTATTATCCGATCTTAAATAAAAAGGGCCAATTTTTTTTATTTTTCTTGATTTGATCAACGAAGATCAATGGAATTTTGATTATCATCCACCTGTTAATCAAGAATAAATTGTTAGACAATTTAAGATCAAAATATGTTTCTAAACCATCATAACATAAACATAAGAAAATTAATACAGAAATGAAAATTATGTATCTCTAGTTATTGTTGTTGAAAATTTCAGTAATGATTTTTCTTAGTATTTTGGTATTTCTCAGCTCAGAACTCTCGTTTTAGATAATGTAAGAAACATTTATATATACATTCTTATTGATAACGTTTATTACCATCAACTTCATAATGTTCAAGAATTAATTCAAGTTTGGAACGAACCTTATTTATATACACGTTCTTTTATCGATAACGTTTATTACCATCAACTTCATAACATTCAAGAATTAATTCAAATTTGTAACGTTTGGATCATAATAAATTTTTTTAATAATAATAAATAAAAAATTTGATAATAATAATTAATAAAAAAATTAAAATATTAAATTAATAATAATGGATGAGGAACTTAATAAGAACGGTTATATTCTCCCACTAGCAATCTTTTAAGAGCGAGTATTATCATCCATGTATCATGATGTATTTAGTTTCTTAAGAATTAATCTTAATGTGATAATATTACTTAATGAATAAATCTTATGTTTTCTCAAATTAATATGCTTATGTATAAGAAAATATCACAATATATAAGAATTTCAATATAATTATAAAGTAGAACTAAGTCTCATTTTCTTTATATGATCATTGAATTTCAGAGGTGGCATACCTTTAATTAAAGGATCAACAATCATTAATTTAGTTCTAATATGCTTAATGATCATTTTCTTTTTTTTTATACGTTCTTTTACGGTTAAATACTTAATGTCGATGGGTTTACTTTGACTTCCAATTTTATTGTTTTTAGCCATAAAGATAGTGGTTGAATTATCATAGAAAATTCTTAATAGCCTAGAAATATAATCCATGATTCTAAGCTCATGAATGAAACTCTTAAGCTATACATAATGTGAAGTAGTCTCAAAACAAGTGACAAACTCAATTTCCATGGTAGAAGTAGTAGTCAAGGTTTGCTTGACACTTCTCTAAGAAATAGTTCCATCAACCATTATAAAAATGTATCTTAATATTGATTTATGAGAATCAACATAGTCGGTGAAGTCTGAATCTAAGTAGCTAATCACATTCAAATTATTTATATATCTATACATAAGCATATAATTTTTGGTTTCTTGAAGATATCTCATTACTTTCTTTGCAACTCTCTAGTAGTCTATATTTGGATTACTCTGATATCGACCTAATATCCTCACAATAAATACAATATTAGGTCTTGAAAATATATAAGGCTTCCTACGGCAAAAGCATATGAGATGTTTTTCATTAATTCTCTCTCGAGGTTGCTCTTTGGGCATTGGTTCAAATTGAACATATCACCTTTCGTAATGGGAGCAACATTTGATGAACAATCTTTCATTCAAAATCATTCTAAAAACTTATTGATATAGGTTTCTTGTGATAGACCTAAAATACCTCGAGGTCTATCTTTATGGATTTTAATGCCAATGACATAAGATGCTTCACCTATATCCTTAATATCAAAGTTTTTAGAAAGAAATTATTTCACATAATATAGCAAACCTTATCATTGGTTACAAGCAAAATATCATCTATGTATAAAATAAGAAAATATATTTTACTCCCATTGATATTCTAGTATATAATACATTGATCCATAGAATTTTCAACAAATCCAAACAAAAAAATTACTCCATGGAATTTAAAATACCATTCACGAGAGGCTTGTTTTAAAATGTATATAGATTTCTTAAGCTACAAATTAAGTGTTCACCGAAACCTTCGAGTTGTTTCATATAAACCTCCTCCTCTAGATCTTAAGCTTACAAAATAAGTGTTCACCAATACTAGAGGAGAAACCTTCAGGTTGTTTCATATAAACCTTCTCTAAATCTCCAATAAGAAATATCATTTTTATATCCATTTGTTGTAACTCAAGGTCAAAATGAGCAACCAATGCCAACATGATACGAAGAGAATCTTTTTTAGATACAAGAGAAAACATCTCCGTATAATCGATTTCCTATTTTTGAGCAAATCATTTTATAACAAGTCTTGCCTTATATCTCTCAATGTTGCATAACAAATCTTTCTTGGTCTTACTCATTTGCAGCCAATAGCCTTTGCTCCATTAGGCAACTCTACAAGATCCCAAACTCTATTGTTCTTTATAGAATTCATCTCATCTTTCATGTCATCATGCCACAAATATGACTCTTTGTAACTCACAGCCTATGAAATGGTTTTAGGATCATTTTTTACTCCAATATTATAGTTAGATTCTTGTAGATATATAACACAATCACTATGAATTGTTGATCTTTTATTTCTAGTAGATCTTCTTAATGTCATACCAATGTTTCTTGGAGGAATTTATGGTCCAACTAGTTGTTCAGGAGCTTGTTGTAATTCCTGAACTGCTTGATTTATTGGAATACTATCAGCAATTTATGGAATCTCAATGATTGGTTGTTCAACACTAGTTTGTACATAAGGAGTGTTATGAACTATAACCAATCTATCATTCGATGTGGAAGGTTGAGATTCTATAAGATCATGTGCAGAAACTATGTTCCTGAACTGATCACTCCCACTGATCATGTCATCCTCAAGATGTTGAATCTCGGATTTTGATGATGAAATCAATTGATAAGTTTGTGATTTAATATGCATTTTGAGTGACATAGAACTAGAATCGATCATGGAAAGACTATTTGATTAAAGTAGGAAGAATCAATATTGGGCCGAAATGGAACATGTCAGAAGATTAGACGTCGAGCCGAAGGATCGATCAATATGTCGATAGAAGGTTTTATGCCATGAGTTTGGGCATCAAGCTAAGAAGATTGGACATTGTGCCAAGGAGATCATATGTTGCGGGAAGACAATATTGCCAATTGAGCAATATGCTGAAGGAGAGGACGATGCGCCGAAGGGTCAGACGAAATGTTGGATGAACCAATGACATATTAGACAATATGTGATTAATGCTTTATAATAATTATTTAGATTGAAGTAGTTTTAGTTCTAAATGGGTTGATTTAGAATGTAATTCAACCAACTCAATTAAGGGCCAACTAGACCTGAATTAGGGCTATTTTGGGCTAAGTGGAAGGCCCATTTAATGACTCATAGTTGGCCCAAGCAATGGCACCGTCAGATTGAGTGGTGGTACCACCCAGACATAGTCTCCCAAATTATGTCAAGCGATGGTACCGCACCGCTAGATTGGGCGGTGGTACTACATAGACACAGTCTTCCAGACTATGTCTTGGCGGTGGTACCGTCCAATGTCAGTGCTACAAGCGGTAGTATCGCCAGCACAAGCGGTGGTACCATTAGGACCCGAGATAAGACCTTTTTTGGCTCTATTTTTGAAGCCATTTGGGGTCTATAAATACCCCAGTCTTTCCTACTTAGGGAAGCAAGAAATTAAGTAAAAAGGGGTTGTGATTCTGAGATAAAAGTGTTGAAAAGTTGAGTTCCCTCTTCCTTGAGCTTAGAGGTTGTTCTAAGGGAAGTGTGTGAGGGTTACCTTGAGGGATGTAAAGGTTATCTCCTAAACCTCTGAAAAGGAGAAAAGAGTTGTAAGAGGATAGTTGGTCTTCGCCTATTAAAGGAAGATTGTTAGTGGATGCCAGTGGCCTCAATGGAGGAGGAATCGAAAGTTGACATAAGTCACAATGACCGAACCACTATAAACTTAGTGTACCCGTTTTGTATTTTTGTTCTGCTTTTCATTCTCATATTGCAAACTAATTTACTTGCTTACTTCTCTCACTACACTTACAAACGTGCTTTCAAGTTAAACTCTTTTTTATATCGGTTTACATCGAATGAGAATTTTTAAACTGTTATTTTTATCGTAAGCACTAATTCACCCCCTCTCTTACTATTGATTTACGATCCTAATAGTTGGTATCAGAGCCAAGTTACTCTTTCTTTGGTTTAAGACCTAAGAGAGATGACTTTTTTCGACTTTCAAGGGAGTTTTTTTATCACTCGTTCTCGGGACGGATTACACATTTTAGAAAACACGAATGTGAGTTTTCTTGCTTTCTTTAAACTTTGATTTATGGAATATTACCGAATATGGTTTCAACAACCCTCTAAACCTATGAATGAATGGAATGATTTTGAGAAAAAAATCATTTTCGTTAAATGCAAAAGCTATAAATGCTTTGTTTTGTATTTTAGATAAAAATAAGTTTAACCGTATTTTGACTTGTGAAACTGCATATGACATTTGGTATACTCTTGGAATCACACACAAAGACACAAGTGGGGTTAAAGAATAAAAAATTAATCTTTTGATGTAGTTTTGAATTGTTTCAAATGAAACTAAGTGAAACCATTGGAGACATGTACACATATTTTATAGATGTCATCTATGGTTTGAAAGCACTTAATAAAAGTTTTTCTAATTTTGAACTTATTAACAAAATGCTAAGATCCCTTCCAAAAAGTTGGAATCCGAAAGTGACAGCAATACAAGAGACAAAAGACTTGAACAATTTCTTTCTTGAAGAACTTATTGGTCTTTAATGACTTGTGAAATGACTTGTATCAAACATAATGAACTTGAGAATAACCTTCCAAAGAATAGGAAGGATTTGACACTTAGAATAAATGAAGACCACTCAAGCGAAAACTTAAGTGATGATGACTTTGAACTCTTAACAATAAAGCTTTAAAAGTTCATAAAACAAGAATTTACGAATAAAAATGAACTTAAAAAGGATAAAACAACTTGTTATGAATGCAATCGACCAGGGCATTTCAAAAGCGAATGTCCGTAAGTGAAGAAGAAGCTACAAAAGAAGAAAAAAACACTCAAGGCAACTTGGGACGATTCGAGTGCATCCGAAGACAAGGAGGAAACCAATGAAGAAGAAGTGGTGAACTACGCCTTGGTGGCTTTTGACAATGAGGTAAGTGATTCAACCAAAACTCCTTTACCTTACTATGAAATCACTTGATATATTTCATAAGTTATTTTTAAATTAGTATATAAAATATAAAAAATAAAGGGGGGATCATGCTTCTCTTTCTAGTGATTTTGAAAAATTAAAAATTCAGCATGACAATTGCATGAAGAGTTATATTCGCTTAAAAAGAGAAAAATATATTACTATAACAAACAATAATAAATGAAAGATCATGAAAACTTGATGATTTTGTTATAATGAATCTTTTGATTGAAAGTAGTTTATGGTTACACAAAAATAATCTATTGATCTTGATGATTTTTATATTGCTTTTTGATTTTAAACGATGATGGAAGATTAGGGCATGCTAGTATAAAGCTAATTACATAAATTGAAACTAAAGAATTTTAGCTATTTTAATCTCATAGGAACCAATGTACATTGTTTTCAATGAATTTTCCAAATGTAAGAAAGTGATTTTGATGATGAGTTTGGAGTTGACATATTGAATTTGAATGAAATTTTCCATCCAAATTATGAACATTCTTTTGATTTCTCTACTTGAGGTATCTTTTATGAGAATCAAAATCTTTTCTATCTTTGATGATTTCTTTTACCATTCACTAAAGAAAAGACTTATGCAAATAAACTATGACCTTGATAATGGTTTGAAATTGTGTATATTATACCTTGAAGACTTGAAACAATGTTTTGGTATTATGCATACCCAAGTAATGATGATTTAAAAATTATTATTTTGGTATCATACCCAAATGATGATGATAATGACTTAGCATTTCTGACAAGAAAATTTTATGGATTGAGAATTTTTTTATCCTTTTCATGATCTTGATTTCTCGATATTTGATACTTGAATTTTTTTGTGAATCAAGATATGTATTTGATCTCCTATGTTTCTTTTTGCCATTTAACAAAAGAGAAATATTATCCAAATGAGTCATGATTGTTCTTTTCATTACAACTTAGAAAGTTTTCTATGAATCAAGATTTTTTCATTTTATTGAAGAAGAGATTCATCTAAGCGAATCTTGATTCTTTTATTTAATATTTATAAATTGAGATTTATTATGAATCAAGATTTTTAGAAGAGATTCATCTAAGCGAATCTTGATTCTTTTATTTAATATTTATAAATTGAGATTTATTATGAATCAAGATTTTTCATTAATTGTTCTCCTATGATTTTTCTTGGTATTTTCTAAAAAAGAGATATATTCAAATTAACCATGATATATCACTTGACTTCTTGATTTATAATTTGTATATCTCATGATATGATTGAATCATTCATGTAAAAAAGAGAAAAAATTGTACTATTATATTCTTCTCTTCTTTTGATAATGACAAAGGGGGAGATAAAATTGCTAGCTTGCATGTTCTAAAATGATGTAAAAGATTACTAGCTTGCATATTGCAAAGGAAGAAAAACTTGTTAGCTTGCACTTCTCAAAAGAGAAGAAAGAATTTGCTAGGTTGCATATCTCAAAAGAGAAGCAAAGTGCTAATATGCTCATCTCAAGAAAAGAAAACCTTACTGGCCTTCATATTTCAAAGAGAAGTAAAACTTAACAATTTACTATCTTCCAAAATGATGAAAAATTTGCTAAATTGCTAACTTGTAAGTCTAAAAAATTGCTAGTTGTACTTCTCCCTTTTATTGATAACAAAGGGGGAGAAGATATGATAAAGTTTTAAAAATATGATTTGAAATTTTGAAAGATGTATGGAATGATGAATGTAATGACTTGCTGCATATGATTATTTTGATATGACATATTGAGGTTATATTAATGTGGCATATTGATAGGGGGAGTTTAGTTAAACTCCGTCATCAATTAGTTGTTATCATCAATGTCATCATCAAAAAGGGGGAGATTGTTGAATCTCGAATTTTGATGATGAAATCAATTGATAAGTTTGTGATCTAATATGTGTTTTGAGTGACGTAGGACTAGTTTCAATTATGGAGAGACAATTTGATTAAAGTAGGAAGAATCAATGTTGAGCCGAAGTGGAATATGTTAGAAGATTGGACGTCGAGCCGAAGGATCGGTTGATGTGTTGGTAGAAGGCTTCGTGCCATAAGTTCGGGCATCGAGCCAAGAAGATCAGACATTGCACCAAGGAGATTAGATGTTGCGAGAAGACAATATGTCGATTGGGTAATATGCTAAAAGAGAGGACAATGCGCTGATGGGTCAGACGAAGCACTAGATGAACCAATAACATGTCGGATAACATGTGATTAATGCTTTATAATAATTGTCTAGATCGAAGTAGTTTTAGTTCTAATTGGATTGGTTTAAAATATAATTTGACCAATTCAATTAGGGCTAACTAAGCCTGAATTGGGGATGTTTTAGGCCAAGTGGAAGGCCCATTCAATAACCCATAACTAGCCCTAGCAGTGGCACTGCTAGACTGGGCGGTACCACCGCCTAAACACAGTCTCCCAAACTGTGTCAAGAGGTGGTACCGCCCAGTGTTAGTGCTGCAGGTGGTAGTAGTACCCAGCACAAGCGGTGGTACCGCCAGGACCCAGGAAACCTGGGATGAGACCTTTTTTGGCTCCATTTTTGAAGCCATTTAGGGTCTATAAATACCCTACTCTTCCTACTTGGGGAAGCAAGAAATTGAGTAGAAAGGGGCTGTGATTCTAAGATAAAAGTGTTGAAAAGTTGAGTTTCCTCCTCCTTGAGCTTAGAGGTTGTTCTAAGGGAGGTGTGTGAGGGTTACCTTAAGGGATATAAAGGTTATCTCCTAAACCTATGAAAAGGAGAAAAGAGTTGTAAGAGGGTAGTTGGTCTTTGCCCATTGAAGGAAGACCATTAGTAGATGTTTGTGGCCTCAATGGAGGAGGAATCAAAAGTGCTATAAACCCGATGTACTCGGTTTACATTTTTGTTCTGTTTTTCATTCTCATATTACAAACTGATTTATTTGCTTACTATGACTATGCTTACGAACGTGCTTTCAAGTTAAACTCTTTCTGATATCGGTTTGCATCGAATGAGAATTTTTAAATCGTCATATTTATCGTAAGCACTAATTCACCCCTACTCTTAGTGCCGATTCATGATCCTAACATAAGAAACTTAGCGTTTCTTGATTCCAAAATCCTAGTTGTGTGGATGGAAATTTAAAGGCGATATCATATGCACAACGGAAGAACAAAAAATAAAAATCCTAGATTTTCCAAAAAGGTGTTCGTCGTCGTGCGAAGATTGGTGTGCAAAAACCCGCGAAACTAAAAACTACATGTGAGATAGTTGTGTTACTTGGGAAGATCATATATCCCTAAAATCCTATAGATCTGTGGGAGAGGATGAAGGAGGTCAAATGTCTTACTCTTGGGTG
The DNA here is from genome assembly GCA_004837865.1 of Musa balbisiana. Classification (NCBI taxonomy): domain Eukaryota; kingdom Viridiplantae; phylum Streptophyta; class Magnoliopsida; order Zingiberales; family Musaceae; genus Musa; species Musa balbisiana. The sequence goes on along the minus strand of CM017189.1, from coordinate 94,759 downwards.
GTGATCCACATGGTAGGGGCTATGAAAATGCTCCTCGATTCACTACCCAAATCTCTATACCTATTGGTTGATGAGGAGAAGGGGAGAGAAGAATAGGAGATGGCAGCCAAGAAGGCCCAGCCTATGGTTCTTTGGTTCCCTCCTATTTATAGAGGCCCCCTATCAATTTAACCATAATGGATCTTGCCATATTTGGTATTTGATCTACATCCAACTACCAAAGTTTCTTAGATTAATGGGTCACTACCCAATAATTTCTCATTGGCTTTTATTGTATCACATCCATATGATTCAATAATTCAGTGGCCTATTGGATATCCAATAAGATAGGGGCTCCGACAGATATCTCATACCCGAATTGCTGGTCATAGGTGCCCTGTAAGCCAATCACATGAGTGATGACATGTGTGACATGACACATAGTCTTTTTGTTTATTATTATTATGATATTTTCTTATTTTATATTATTTAATGCATAAGTATATTGTGTTATCCATGGATTTGTACAATGAGAATCAGATCGTGATGAAATTATGATAATAAAACAGATTCACCTTTAAACACAAACCCTAAATAACCCTAGTCATAGGTTACTCGAGAGGGACATCGAAATACTCAGACAGACTAGTGTGCTGTATACCCGTCCATATAATAGAGGCAGTTGGTCTCATAGCTTCTTGTGTAGGGATACTATAGCTACAATGCATGTGCTTATTGGAGAATAAGTTCATTGATTGATCCACTCACGGAATGCTAGATGGTTGATGATAGCTTATTGTCAAATAGTGATTCCATCGTTTCAATGGTGTACTTGGTCCTTAGACTTAAGATACCAAGGATATCCTGTATGAGTACTTTACTCTTTGATATCAAACTTATAGGTTTGAAAGTTTTAGATCTAGTATAACTAGTCATCGAGGGTGACAGCCAACCTTACGAAGGCTATTGAGTATCGATAAAGAATCATTCACTCTCGGTATCATGAGAGAAATATCTCATGTGTTCTTGCTTAAACAAATCCTTAGCTAAGGTCATTCGGGTTGAGAGAGAAAGAGTTCTCCGAGAGAATCCGATTAGAGCGAGACTTGATGAGAAACCATATAGACCTGACAGCACCATGCCCGATATTCGGTCTCTAGGATAGGATATTAGATGGATGAAGGACTATAAGAATATGGTAACTAAGGACAGATAGGTCCATAGGACTAGATTACCCTGTATCATCTAGGGACTATGACATAGTGGCTTAGTACGTCCGCAATCGATGAGTCAAGTGAATTATTATAAAAATAATTCACTAAACCAAAAGGAGTTCTAACAGGTATGACTCATGGCCAACTTGATATTGGGCCTAAAAGGTCACACACATATTGTCACAAACAAAACTGTAAACAGGGTGTTTAATGTAATGCTTATGTATGTCCGTATCTTTTGGTTTGTTCATGCTTTGCATAGCATGTAGAGGGTCGGTCGAAGGCTTAACAACCCTAATTTAGTTTAGTTTGGTGGCCATTTTAGGCTTGTAAATAAAGGTTGTGTCATGTGGACACTTGTGGGAGATTTCGATCTATAGTGGACTATTTGGATCCTTTGTTGTGTGATCGTTTAGAGTTTGTAAAGTCTGTTTGTAATTTACATTGGCTATGAAGTGTTTACTAAAATGATTGCTTATGGATCCTGAGTGAGGTGTTTTCTCTAACTCATTTTCTCTTTTGTAGGTCCTAAGGGATCCTAGGAGGTTTCAAGGAGACTGACTTTTGCGAACGGACACGCAAGGGTGCTGTACGACTTAGGAAAAACTAGCTAAGTCCATGACAAATGGTATCAGAGCGCGACAAGCACTCATAGAAACACTTGACATACAAATGTGGGGACCTAGCGGGGTTACATTGAGGGCAGCTAGCACATGCGACCGTTTGGCGGAAAACGAGCATGGAGATGTAGGGAAGAGGAGACGCCTAGAGGAGCGAGCATCCGAGATTGACATTTAGTGGAATGACCAACCATTCGTGTAAGAGACACCACGAGGACAAGCAATTTGGGAAGAATGCGTTTGGTAAAGGATGAGACCAAGGCAAGTGAGGCGCTTGGTAAATGATGAGACCATATAAGGTGGAATAGGTTGTTCAGTGATCAAAAGAGTTGTGCAAAGCTCACAGAGGTGAGGGGAATTGCTAACTCGAAGAATTCGGTACTCATGCAAAGGCTTGTATACGAACGATGGAGTATTCGTGGCTATCCCAAGGCAACCGAAACTCGACACCATGGAGCATTAAAACTTTCTTTTCAGCATAAGAAGAATATGTCCGTAGGAGGCTGAAGTGTGTAGTGAGTTCAGCATGTTGCTAGGCCTTAAGGGGTGCAGCGGGGGCTATATTGACGTAGAGTCGTAATTTAGCAAGTACGTTTACGGGAGGCAAATCAATGCATATTTTGTTCAGCAAGGCGGAGTAGTCCAAGGGGATGGTGGTCTCCGAAACTTTCAAAGAGATGGAAGCGAAGAGAGAAGTTGCTCTAATGAGACAAATATCTAGGAGGGATAAGTCCTAACTCTCTAGAGGGAGAACTATGTGCAATAGATCGCACATGTTGAAAAGGAGTACCTCAAAACAACTTCACAAAGCTCAATGGACCGAGCGAGCAGCGAGAAGTTGTCACATGATCTCGCTTGAGATAATGCATTAGGGAATGCATTGTGAGATCAAGTGGGGGAGCAATCCAAGGCAACACAAGATTAAGGTACACTTAGAGTCGATATGGAGATCAGATTCAACGAAGGGCTGACTCGTGGAATGGTGGGTGCGAGGGCCACCAACAACTCAATGCAAAATGAGGAGCAGAGCAACTTGGGTGTAACTTGGTGAAGTATCCAAGCCGCATGAAGGGAGATGACATAGAAGATGGAATATGGAGCAGAAGCACAAAGCTTTCCTTGGACAGAGGTCAAGGACATGAACTCTTACAGAGGCAAAAGTGGGATCATGTCGTTCTATGTGTCTCTCATTTTGATGGAATGGGCTCATCTTGCATGGTGCCAAAAATAAATGGAGCTTCAAAGCACATGCACCTTACCTCAAAGAAGCATTTGACGGAGGAACTGAGGCGACTCAACTTGTGGAGGTGAAGTTTGGTTTAGAAGGCTTTAACATGGGGCAAGAGAACGCGAAGGCGGGTACTCTTGAAGAATATGCCATAGTGCTACCATTCAATTTGCCATGAAGGGAGTGGTGCACAGCGGAGATTGTGCTGGTAGGGGCAAAGGCCTAGGATCCAGACAATGGTACACTAATTTCAGTAAAGTCGACGTATTTTGCGAGCTACTATGCGACGAATTGTCCTAGAGTGGTGCTTTGTCTAGTTGCGACTCGAGAGCGGGTGGACGAAGGTCGATTGCCAAAGGAGTGAACACAATCGAAAGTGGAAGAGGTCTTACAATGTGTTGGCGGAGGGCACACATGGAGGGATCACAATATGAGTTCATCCCATAAGAATCAGAATATAATGGAGATGTCACCAGGAGGCGACATGGTGCAGCGGATCATGGTGGAATAGTTCGTGGCAATGCGATACATATGAATCTAGTCCTGTGAGGGACTATATCATATGGAGGTATAATCGAGAGCTATTGGGAGCTCCACTTTGGTGAATAACATGATGGTTAGAAGAGCTATGAATTCAAAGAGTGAAAGCCATGGTGCTGTAGAGGCGAGTCTTCCATACGTGTATCGAATTTTACATCAGATGAAAGCCTTGGTCATCAGCATATGGGGGCTGTGTACCACTAAGAAAAAAGTTTGAATGCAAGTACCAGTAAGTCCCATGGGAGGGACTTGATCATGTAGAGGTATGATCAGAACAGTTGGAGAGTTGGACTGCTCTAGAACTCATATTCGCTTAAGGGAGCTCGACAAGTCAAAGGACAAGGCCGAGTAAGCTTAACGTCGTTATTAAGGTGTTGAATCTCAGATTTTGATTATGAAATCAATTGATATGTGTTTATGTTTTAATCTGCGTTTTGAGTGACGCAGGATGCTTCGATCAGGATAAGACAATTAAAGCAGGAAAAATCATGTTGGGCCGGAGGAACATGTCAGAAGATTGGACGTCGAGCTGGAGGAACGATCGACATATCGATAGAAGGCTTCGGGTTGTGGATTCGGGCATTGGGCCAAGAAGAGCAAATATTGCACCAAGTATATCGGAGTTGCGGAGTCAACTGACCGATTGGTCAATAGGCCGCAAGAGAGGACGATGTGCCGAAGAATCGGACAAAGCGTCGAGAGACCAATGACATGCCGGACAACTTGATTAATGCTTAGTATTAATTGTTTAGATCGAAGTTTGTTTTATATGTGCATGATTAACTATGATAGCAAGGTATGAAGCAAAATGAAGTCCCGGAGTCAAGGACGCGATCACGTTGGGAGTTCGAGAGTTTGTCGGAAGTTCGGACGTTCGTCAGAAGTTCTGGAGGAACCAGCCGAGAAGTCTCAGAGCTTGCCAGAGAAGCTTGTCGGAACTCGCCAAGAAAATCATCGTGAAGTCCAGGAGCTTGCCGGGAGTCCGCCGGAGCATCGCCAAGGGTTCGTCGGATGTTCGTCGGAAGTTCGCCGGAAGAATAGACATAGGGACTTGTTTAGCTTAATAAAAGTCTTAGGATTTCGTAGTTAGCACATAATTGGGCTTAGATTTGGGCCAACCCAATTAGGGGCGAGCTAGGCCCATGTAAAAATTATGTTGAGCCCAATAAGAAGCCCAAACAGTGCCCTAAGAAGTCTCACCATCGTGGCACAATCTTCGAGACTATGTCAGGTGGTGGTACCGCCAGTCTGGGCGGTGGTACCACCCAGCACTAGCCTCTAGGTGGTGGTACCGCCCAGGACAATGCTAGTCAAACTGACACTGGGCGATGGTACTGCCCGTGCCTGGGGAACCCGGGATGAGATATTTTTAGGCTCCAAGTTTAAATCAACTTGAAACCTATAAATACCCCTCTCACCCCTGGGTAAAACACACAAGCACAGAGGATTAAAAAGTGAGAAAATGCTACTGCAATCTCTTTAGAAATTTCCTCCTCCACTCTAAGTTTAGAATTTTGTAAGAGGAGTGTGAGTGCTTGTAAGGGTTGCCTCCTAAGCCTGTCAAAAGGAGAAAAGCTGTAAAAGGGTGGTTGGCCTTTGCCTATTGAAGGAAGGCCTCTAGTGGACGTCGGTGACCTCGTCGGAGAAGGAAGCCAAAAGTGGATGCAGGTCAAGATTGACTGAACCACTCTAAATCTTGGTTTGCATTTACTTTCTACCCTTTATCTTAACTGCAAACTACCTTCATTGCTTTACATCAACTATACTTCCGCATGCTCTTAACTTAAAGATCTTTCCGAAACGGTTTTCATCGAAATCAGATTTTATCGTACGAAAGTCATTTTAACCGACGAATGTTTTTTGCTGCACTAATTCACCCCCCCCCCCCCCCCCCCCTCTTAGTGCTCTTGATCCGAACAATTGGTATCAGAGCGACAGTTTTCTAATTTGGTTTAACACACAAATAGAAATGACTCTTTTCAACTTTCAAGAGGGTCACTCTCATTCGTCCTCTCTTTTTCAATGGGACGGACTACACTTATTGGAAAACTCGAATGAGAGTTTTCTTGCTTTCGTTGGATTTAAATTTATAGAATATTATCGAGAACGGTTTTCGAATGTCTTCTCTTCCAATGAACCATTGGAATGATTTGGAGAAGAAGACGCTTTCTTTAAATGCTAGAGCTATGAATACTCTATTTTACGCCTTAGATAAAATGGAGTTTAATCAGGTTTCTTTGTGCAAAATGGCTTTCGATATTTGGCGCACTCTTGAAATCACACACGAAGGCACAAGTAGTGTAAAAGATTCTAAAGTAAATTTTTTGATATATGATTTTGAGATGTTTTGTATGGAACCAAGAGAGACTATTGGAGACACGTACACTCGTTTTACGGATATCGTCAATAGTCTAAAAGCACTTGGTAAAAGTTTTTTGAACTTTGAACTCGTTAACAAGATCTTAAGATCACTTTCTAAAACTTGGGAATAGAAAGTAATGGCAATATATGAAACAAAAGATTTAAATATTTTTCCACTTGAAGAACTTATCGGTTCATTGATGACATATGAAATGGTGCACAATGCACATGATGAACATGATGAACAAAACCACATTCCAAAGAACAAGAAGGATTTGAGACATAGAACATTTGAAGACCACTCGAGCATAAGCTCAAGTGATGGTGAACTTGAACTCACTAAGAAATTTGAAAAGTTAATGAAACAAAAATTTGAGCATGCTAATATAAAGTCAATCATATAAATTAAAACTAAAGAAGTTTTAGATATCTATAAGAATCATTCAAAATTATGTTCAATGAAACCTTGCTTGATGTTGTAATGAAAATATTGAAGTTTTGATACCATGATTTGAATTTAATGATTTTTATCGAAATCATGATCTTAATTTCTCATGAATTATAACTTGAAATCATTTATGAATCAAGATTTTTCATACTATGATTCATCTTGATATTCTTCATGTGATGGAATTATACATGCAATACTTATTTTTTTTATTATGATGATGTATGTGATGCATACGATGTGTATCATGAATGCTCTAAATGATGAATGTTTGGTATCATGATCAAAATGTTGATAAATACTTAAAAGTTTTTAATGTTTTAGTATCATGTATGATATGCTCATAATGATGATTGATTTATTTGTATCATGCATGAAAAATGAAATGTATGGTTTTAAAATTGTGCATGTCTTAATTTGAAAATTTAATGATGCACAAATAAGATTGATACTTACTTTTGTCATGATTTAGAAATTGATGTAAAGAGTTTTCCCTTCTTTTTGACAATGACAAAGGGGGAGAAATGTTGCTAGCTAGCTTGCACAAGTCAAGAGAAGATGCAAACGTACTTCGTGTAGTTTGCTTTATGTAAAATATTGTCTCTTGCTAGCTTGTTATCTTGCATTTTGCTAGCTTGCCTTTGTAAATGAAGCAAAAAATAGCACTTCTCAAAAGAGAAGAAAGAACTTACTATCTTGAACATCACAAAAATTTGCTACCTTGCATGATGTAAATTGACTTTGTAAATGAAGCAAAAAATAGCACTTCTCAAAAGAGAAGAAAGAACTTACTATCTTGAACATCACAAAAATTTGCTACCTTGCATGATGTAAAATTTGCTAGAATTGCTAGCTTGTGATCTAAAGAGAAGCAAAGAGTTGCTATCTCAAAAGAAGCAAAAGTGCTATCTTGCAAATCTCAAGAGAAGCAATGTGTGCTAAGTTATATATTTCAAGAAGAGGCAAAAATTGCTATCTTAAACATTACCGAAAATTACTATCTTGCCTATCTTAAGAAAAGCAAATATGCCAACTTGTATATCTATGATGATAGAACTTAAAGATTTATTATGCAATAATTTGAACTCCTACTTCTAAACATATGAAGAGTTGGACTTCTCCTTTTTGTTGATGACAAAGGGGGAGAAGTATGTTGATGTCATGCATGATTTGATCATGACATGTTGCTTGGATTTTTGAATCCAAGAGTTTCTATCAATAAGGCATATTGATAGGGGGAGTTTGTTTAAACTCCAGGAGTTAAGGTTAACTCCATCGTCAATTGGTTGTCATCATCAAAAAGAGGGAGATTGTTGAATCTCGGATTTTGATGATGAAAATAATTGATGTGTTTATGTTTTAATCTGTGTTTTGAGTGACGTAGGATGCTTCGATCAGGATGAGACAATTAAAGCAGGAAAAATCATGTTGGGCCGGAGGAACATATCAGAAGATTGGATGTCGGGTCAGAGGAATGATCGATGTATCGATAGAAGACTTCGGGCCGTGGATTTGGGCATCGAGCATCGGGCCAAGAAGAGTGGATATTGCGTCAAGGATATTGGAGTTGCAGAGTCAATTGGCTGATTAGGCAATAGGCTGCAAGAGAGGACAATGTGCCAAAGAATCGGATGAAGCGTCGAGAGACCAATGACATGCCGGACAACTTGATTAATGCTTAGTATTAATTGTCTAGATCGAAGTTTGTTTTACATGTGCAGGATTAACTACGATAGCAAGGCATGAAGCAAAATGAAGTCCCGGAGTCAAGGACGCGATCATGTTGGGAGTTCGAGAGTTCGTCGGAAGTTTGGACATTCGTCAGAAGTTCTGACGTTCTGTCACGACCTTAGCTGGAATTGCCTAAGGCGTGAGGCACCCTTGCGGCCAAGACGCGAACTTAGCTTGCATTGCCTAAGTCGCGCTTCGCCCTTGCGATATTGCTCCGCAAAGATCAGCCCACTTGCAACCTCTTGCAGGTCCCGAAGGACGTGTAAAAGAGAAAGTTGATTAGTTCGAAAGAACGAGCAACGGACAAGTCCCGACGTCTCGCGAAAAGGGGAAGCTTTACAAGCAATTCAACGAGCACCTTGCGTGCACAAGAGAAAAGAGGGAGAGGGGGAAAACAAGGGCTTTAGAAGGTTGAACGAACAGCTGCAAGCCCACAAACAGCTGCTCACCGGGTGCCGGGCGCGACAACAAGTTCCCGTCAAGGTAACGTGCGAACTTGCGAAAGGTTGTTCAACGCCCGACATATAACCGAAGCCCCATCCAACCCTGTGCCACCCGGGGGGTTCCTAGGGGCTGAGATGGCTGACGTTTTGGTGAGCGGAGGCAGATTCCAGAAATCAGCCCGCGGCACACGAAAACGGAGCTGTTTTGGGCTGTTTTGCTCGGTTCAGTGAGCGGTCGCTTTGTAACGCTGCAGCGTGTTCGAACTTACATTTTTACAAGAAAAATGACCCAAAACCAAGACAAAACATGCTGCTAAGCAGCTGTACATGTAGGTGTGAGCGACGAACGGTTCGTTGAACGAAGTTGTTGCGGGTGCGCGACGACCGTTCGTGACATTCTCCCCCACTTAAACTGTCGACGCCCTCGTCGACGCTTGTTGATAGTTGTTGATGATTGCCTCTTCATGTCGTAGGGCGTCTTTTGGCTCCCAGGTGGCTTCGGTTCGGGGAAGCTTTCACCACTTCACCAAATACTCTGTCTGTTCAGCTCCATTGGGTAGCTTTATCTTACGGTCCGCCAGGATGGTTTCAACTCGCTTCTCGTAGGAGGCAGTGGTGGGAGGTAGCCGAGTTGGAATACTTCGGGAAGTATCTTGCGGATCCGAGTGGTAGGCTTTTAGGTTGCTGGCGTGAAGAACATTGTGAATTTTGAACCATGCCGGCAGCTGCAACTTGTAGGAGACATTGCTTACCCTGTCGATAATTGGGAAGGGCCCTTTATATTTGCGCACCAATCCTTTGTGGATTTTGTTTCTGAAGAATTGGAGTGATGCTGGTTGAAGCTTTACCAACACCAAATCGCCGACCTTGAACTCTTGTGGTCACCTTCCCAAGTCTGCCCACTTCTTCATTCTTCTTGCCGCCTTCTCCAAGTAAGCCCGCGCAATATCTGCATTTCGGTGCCACTCCTTTGCGAAATGGTAAGCTGACGGGCTACTCCCAGTATATCCAATGGCCATGGTGTGAGGAGTTGACGGTTGTTGTCCGGTAATAATCTCGAAGGGGCTCTTGTTGGACGTAGAGCTCCACTGCAAGTTGTAGGAGAATTGGGCAATGTCCAACAACTTCACCCAATCTCGTTGGTTGGCACTCACGTAGTGCCGAAGATATTGCTCCAAGAGCGAGTTTATCCTTTCGGTCTGGCCGTCCGTCTGGGGGTGTAGGCTTGTGGAGAAGTATAACTTTGACCCCAACAACTTGAATAGCTCGGTCTAGAATCGTCCCAGGAACCGAGCATCTCGATCACTAATGATGTTGTGCGGGACTCCCCAATATTTCACCACATCCCTCATCATCAGCTTGGCCGCCTCCTCTACTGAACAGTGTAGGGGAGCAGCAATGAAAGTTGCATACTTTGAAAACCGATCAACCACCACGAGTATCGATCCGAGTCTCCCTACAAGTGGCAAGCTCGATATGAAGTCCAAGGAAATGCTCTCCCACGGCCTCTCTGGTATGGGCAACGGCTCCAAAAGTCCCACCGGCTTCCGTTGTTCCGCCTTGTCTTGTTGGCAAGTGAGGCACGTTCGAACATATTCCTCCACGTCAATCCCCATCTTCGGCCAGTAGAAGGCCCTCTCCACGAGAGCTAATGTTCGGTGAATACCTGGGTGTCCAGCCCAAAGGGAATCGTGACACTCTCTTAAGAGTTCACGCCTCAAATTGTCCACTCGGGGAACATAAACCCTATTCCCTTTTGTGTAAACGAGTCCCTCCTGGACCCAAAATCGTCGTGCCTTGCCTTCTTTGATGAGCTACATCAGGATGATTGCCTAGGGGTCGCTACACAGTCCATCCCTGATCCTGGAAAGAAAGTTGGAGTACAACTGACTTGCTTGGCCTCCGCCCTCCAACTGTATGGCATTCACGCGCTCCACCTTCCGACTCAATGCATCAGCCACGACATTTGCCCTCCCAAGCTTATACTCCATTGCCATATCAAATTCAGCTAAAAAGTCCTGCCACCGTGCTTGCTTTGGGGAAAGTTTCTTTTGTGTTTGGAAATAGCTCAGAGCGATGTTGTCTGTCCTCAGCACAAATCGCGATCCGAGGAGGTAGTGTCGCCAAACTCGCAGACAATGGATCACCGCTGTCATCTCCTTCTCGTGCACTGGATACCGCCTCTCGGTCTCGTTGAGCTTACGGCTCTCGTAGGCCACCGGATGACCCTCTTGCATGAGTACTCCCCCAATAGCGAAGTCCGAAGCATCTGTATGGACTTCGAAAGGCTCCCCATAGTTTGGCAATTTGAGTACTGGTTCTTCTATAACGGCAGCCTTCAGATCTTGGAATGCTTCTTCACATTTGTCAGACCACTTCCAAGGCTGCTCCTTCTTCAGCAACTTCGTCAGTGGAGTTGCACGCTTCGAGTACCCCGCTATGAAGCGTCGATAGTAGTTGACGAAACCAAGGAAGGATCTCAACTCTGGCACCTTCTTTGGAGTCTGCCATTCCGCAACCGCTTGCACTTTTGATTTATCCATGCGAATTGAGCCATCACCGATTTGATGCCCCAAGAACAAGATCTCTGTTTGGGCAAAGTAGCATTTCTCCCTTTTCACGAACAAAGTGTTCTCCCTGAGAACCTTGAAAATTGTCCGAAGGTGCTGGACATGCTCCTCGAGCGTTTGACTGTAGACGACGATATCATCTAAGTAGACGACCACGAACTTATCCAAATACTCCTTGAATAGCTGGTTCATGAGAGTGCAGAATGTGGCCGGAGCGTTGGTTAAGCCGAATGGCATCACCAAGAACTCAAACGCTACTATGATTCACCTTCTCAATACCATCGAACTTCTGGAATGCAGGAAGTTTTTCACCTCAACTTGGAGTAAGTCTCTAATAGTTTTGGTCGCCTCTGGGATTGTACCGTCTTCTCCATCAACCCTGCCGCCTGCTCCACTGAGTAGCAAAGGTACAGCACCACATACTGCCTGCTTCGTTCCTTGGTCATGCACTCTTGCACGACCCGAAGTCCTTCACTTTCGGCAATCTTTGATGAGAAGCTCGTTGACACTAGTCTTATGAAGTTCCTTGGCCTCTGCCCTTCAGCCTTGTTTTGGTACTTGGAGTTTGCCTCCACATTCTCCACCTTCTCAGCCCCATTCATGACCAAGCACTCTCCCTTTATGAGAGCAAGGGATCGATGACTCCACGGAAGTCCCACCTCTATGGTACCATGGCGTTGCCATGCCCATGGCTCTACTATCCGTCGCCTCACATCTGTATCCCTTTCTTCACGATCGGTAGATATGCCTCTGTGGCACTCCTCTGAGTCCACCTCCATTCTAACCGATGCTTGATTTTGGGTAGCTAAGTCCCTTTGGACTCATCGTCGCTTCCTCGCCCCTTTCGACCCCCCCTGCTTCAACACCTCTATGTTCTCCAAGCAGATCCCTTTGGTCGATGGAAAGACAGACAGCAACTCCTATGCATGGTCTCTGCCATCACGTTATAGGGTTTGCACCGATTCTGTTCTCCTTAGCTTCCTTGGTAGCAACGTTCGCTTACTCGACCTTGTCCTTTGACTTGCCGGGCTCCCTTAAGCGAATATGGGCTCTGGAGTAGTCCAACTCTCCAGCTTGCTTCGATCATACCTCTGCATGATCAAGTCCCTCTCATGGGACTCACTAGCACTTGCATTCGAACTTTTCCGTTGGTAGAACACAGCCCCCATATGCTGATGACCAAGGCTTTCATCCGATGCAAAATTCGATGCACGCACGGAAGACCCACCTCTGCGGTACCATGGCCTTCACTCCTTGAATCCATAGCCCTTCTTACCGTCGTGTTGTTCACCGAAGTGGAGCTGCCAGTAGCTCCTGATCATACCTCCGTATGATAAGTCCCTCACGGGACTTTACCCGTGTGTATCGCATTGCCACGAACTGTTCCACCACGATCCGCTGCACCATGTCACCTCCTGGTGACATCTCTATTGCCTTCTGATCCTTGTAGAATGAACTCGAATTGTGGTCCCTCCATTTGTGGTCTCTGCCACCACATTGCAAGGCCTCTTCCACTTTCAATTGTGTTCGCTCCTTTAGCAATCGACCTTCGTCCACCCGCTCTTGGGTCACACCTAGACGAAGAACCGCTCTAGGACAGTCCATCGCCTAGTAGCTCCCGAAGTCCACCGACTTCGCTGCAATTAGTGCACCATTGTCTGGATCCTGGGCCTCTGCCCCTACCAGCACAATCTCCGCTGTGCACCGCTCCCTTTCATGGCAACTTGAATGGCAACACTGTGGCATATTCTTCAAGAGTACCCGCCTCCACGTCCTCTTGCCCCGTGCCAAGGCCTTCTGAACCCAACTTTGCCTCCGCAAGCTGAGTCGCCTCAGTTCCTCCATCAAATGCTTCTTTGAGATAAGGTGCATGTGCCTAGAAGCTCCCTTCGTCTTTGGCACCATGCAATACGAGTCCGCTCTATCAGAAATAAAGGACCCATGGAACAACATGATCCTGCTCTTGCCTCTACAAGAGTTCATGTCATTGACCTTTGTCTAAGGAAAGCTCTGCGCCTCCGCTCCATGTTCCATCTTCTATGCCGGCTCACTTCATGCGGCTTGGGTACTTCGCTAAGTTACACCCAAGTTGCTTTGCTCCTCGTTTTTGTCATTGAGTTGATGGTGGCCCTCGCGCCCACCATTCCACGGGTCAGCCCTCCCTTGAGTCTGATCTCTATATTGACTTCAAGTGTGCCTTCATTTATGTTGCTTTGGGTCGCTCCCCCACTTGATCTCGCAATGCATCCACCGATGCATTCTCTCAAGCGAGATCATGCGACGACTCCTTGCCGCTCGCTCGGTCCATTGAGCTTCGTGAAGTTGTTTTTGAGGTACTACTCCTCAACATGTGCAGTCTATTGCACGTGATTCTCCCTCTGGAGAGTCGGGATTTATCCCTCTTGGATATCCATCCCGTTGGAGCAACATCTCTCTTCGTTTCGGAGACCACCATCCCCTTGGACTACTCCGATTTGCTGAACAAACTGCGCATTGTTCTGCCTCCTGCAAACACACTTGCTAGATTGCGACTCCACGTTAATACAGCCCCCACTACACCACTCAAGGCCTAGCAACATGTTGAACTCGTTGCACACTTCAGCCTCCTACGGACGTATCCTTCACATGCCGAAGAGAAAGTTTCAATACTCCATGGAGCCGAGTTTCGGTCGCCTTGGGATGGTCACGAACATTCCGTCATCCGCATACAAGCCCTTGCATGAGTACCGAATTTTTCGAGTTAGCAATTCCCCTCACCTCTGTGAGCTTTGCACAACTCTTTCGGTCGCTGAGCAACTCATTCCACCTTGCATGATCTCATCCTTTACCAAGCGCCTCGCTTGCCTTGAGCACCATCAATTATAGTTGCCAACGTTGAGCCATAGCTCAAACTCAACCATCCCAACCTTTGTGCGCTTCGCATTCTTCCTAGCTTGCTCGTCCTCGTGGTGCCTCTCACGCGAAGGGCTGGCCATTCCTCTGAATGCCAATCTCAGATGCTCGCTCCTCTTAGCGACTCTATTTCCCTACATCGCCATGCTCGTTTTCCTCAAAACGATCACGTGTGCTGGCTGCCCTCAATGCAGCCCCGCTAGGTCCCCCACGTTTGCATGCTAAGTGTTTTTATGAGTGCTTGTCCCGCTCTGATACCATTTGTCACGGACTTAGCTGGTTTTGCCTAAGTCGTGCGGCACCCTTACATGTCCGTCCGTAAAAGTCAGCCTCCCCGAAACCTCCCATGGTCCCTTAGGACCTACAAAAGAGAAAACGGGTTAGAGAAAACGCCTCACTCGGGATCCACAAGCAATCATCTCCGGAAACACTTCTTAGACAATGCAAATTACAAACAAACTTTACAAGCTCTGAACAGTTGCACAACAAAGGGGTAAAATGGTCCACTACAGACCGAAACTAAAATGGGACTATTAAGCCTTCGGCCATCCCTCTACATGCTGTTCAAAGCATGAACATACCAAAAGACACGGACATACATAAGCATTACATCAAACATCCTATTTTGAAGTTTGTCCGTGACAGTTCGTTAGAAGTTCTGGAGGAACCAACCGAGAAGTCTTGGAGCTTGCCAAAGAAGCTCATCGAAACTCACCAAGAAGATCGTCGTGAAGTCCAAGAGCTTGCCGGGAGTCCACCAGAGCATCACCGAGGGTTCGTCGGATGTTCGCCGAAAGTTCGCCGGAAGCTCGTCGGAAGAATAGACATAACGACTTGTTTAGCTTAGCAAAAGTCTTAGAATTTCGTAGTTAGCATGTAATTGGGCTTGGATTTGGGCCAACCCAATTAGGGGCCAACTAGGCCCATGTAAGAATTGTGTTGAGCCCAATAAAAAGCCCAAACAGTGCCCCAAGAAGTCTCACCATCATGGCACAGTCTTCGAGACTATGTCAAGCGATGGTACCGCCAGTCTGGGCAATTGTACCACCCTTGGCAAGGTGCTAGGCGGTGGTACTACCCAGCACTGGCCCCCAAGCGGTGGTACCGCCTAGGACAGTGTCAGTCAAACTGACATTGGGCGATGGTACTGCCCGTGCCCGGGGAACCCGGGATGAGATGTTTTTAGGCTCTAAGTTTGAATCAACTTGAAGCCTATAAATACCTCTCTCATCCCTGGGTAAAACACACAAGCACAAAGGATTAAAAAGTGAGAAAATTCTACTGCAATCTCTTTAGAAATTCTCTCCTCCACTCTAAATTTAGAATTCTGTAAGAGGAGTGTGAGTGCTTGTAAGTAAGGGTTGCCTCCTAAGCCCGTTAAAAGGAGAAAAGCTGTAAAATGGTGGTTGGCCTTTGCCTATTGAAGGAAGGCCTCTAGTGGATGTCGGTAACCTCGTCGGAGGAGGAAGCCAAAACTGGATGTAGGTCAAGATTGACCGAACCACTCTAAATCTCGGTTTGCATTTACTTTCTGCTCTTTATCTTAACTGCAAACTGCCTTCATTGCTTTACATCAACTATACTTCCGCATGCTCTCAACTTAAAGATCTTTCTGAAACAGTTTTCATCAAAATCATATTTTATCATACGAAAGTCTTTTTAACCGACGAATGTTTTCCGCTGCACTAATTCACCCCCCCCCCCCTTAGTGCTCTTGATTCTAACACAAGGAAGCTAAGGAGAACAAAATCGATGCGAACCGTACAACATGATGGCATAGGCCATACATGAGAGTTGTAGTATGTCTTTCTATCGACCAAGGGGAACTGTTAGGAGAACATAGAGGCGTTGAAGTAGGGGGTCGAAAGGGGCAAGGAAGCGACGACAAGTCCAAAGGGACTTATTTACCCAAAATAAAGCATCGGTTAAAATGGAGGTGGATTTGGAGGAGTACCATAGAGACATATCTACTTATCGTGAAGAAAGGGATGCAGATGTGAGGCGATGAATAGTAGGGCCATGAGCATGGCAGCGCCATGGTACCGTAGAGGCAAGACTTCCATGAAGTCATTGATCCCTTGCTCTCATGGAGGGAGAGCACTTGGTCGTGAAAGGGGCCAAGGAGGTGGAGCATGTAGAGACAAACTCAAAGTACCAAGACAAGGTTGAAGGGCAGAGGCCAAGGAACTTCATAAGACCGATGTCAACGAGCTTCTTATCAAGATAGCCGAAAGTGAAGGACTTCGGGTCATGCAAGAATGCATGACCAAGGAATGAAGTAGATAGTATACCGTGCTATACCTTTGCTACTCAATGGAGTAGGTAGTAGGGTTGATGGAAAAGACAGTACAATCCTAGAGGCGACCAAAACTATTAGAGACTTACTCCAAGTTAGGGTGAAAACTTTCTACATTCCAGAAGTTCGATGGCATTGAGAAGGTAAATCATAGTAGCTAACTCAATACAAGGAGTGCAAACACATCGAGTGCTCTAAAAGTGTGAGCAAAGAGCGGGTGAAGGCTAGTAACCAACTTGATGCATGGAGTACAACTCTCAAGGAGGCAAGCAAAGTCAAGTAACCTTTGCCTTCTCAACTCTTAAGAGAATCAGCGAAACCGATTACCCCAATTATCTTATCTATATAGTAGAAGAGCTCTGCACATATTTAAAGACCCTTCAAAGAAACTAAATGGAAGGCAATAGTTATCAAATCCTCACAAATGGTGATCAGTGCTACTAAGAGTAGATTATTCGCTTCATTTCCCAATAGAATGCGAATCGAAAGCGGAAGTGATGCGAACTTACTTGGAAGTGACAACTAAGTGAAAGAAGAGTTGATGTACAAATTTTATGGAGGAATGACCCAAAAGCTTCAAAAGTTTGCAAGGTTGTGCTTGTTAAAGCTCCAACAAGCATCCACCCAACTCAAGCAACATGAGGCATTTGAGAGACTAGCACATAGTAAAGATGGTCTTTTCCTTCATATGAAAGATCTACAGAAACCAACAGGGATCAACACAACTCTGCTAACCCCACACTAGAGTCAGAGTCATTGGCAAGTTGAAATAACATGGCAGATCAGAAGTTCAACTACTCAACAACAGCAATGGAGAGCAGTTGGGAGCCATGAGGTGCATTGCAGTTGGAGTAGAAGATTGAAGACTCAACAAAGGTGAGGAATTACAGTTGTTGAATCTCATATTTTGATGATGAAACCAATTAATAAGTGTTTATGATTTGATCTACATTTTTAGTTCATCGCAGGAAGTTTTGATCAGGATGAGACAATCAAAGCAGGGAGAATCATGTTAGGCCGGAGGAAAACATGTCAGAAGATTGGACGTCGAGCTGGAGGATCGGTCGACGTATCGATAGAAGGCTTCGGGCCATGGATTCGGGCATCGGGCCAAGAAGAGCAGATAATGTGCCAAGAATATTGGAGTTGCGGAGGTCAACTAGCTAATTGGGCAATAGGTCGTAAGAGAGGACGATGCGTCGAAGAATCGGATGAAGCGTCGATGGACCAATGACATGCCGGACAACATGATTCATGCTTAGTAATAATTGTCTAGATCGAAGTGTATTTTACATATGCAGGATTAACTACGATAACTAGGCATAAAGCAAAATGAAGTCCCGGAGTCAAGAACGTGATTTCGTTGGGAGTTCGAGAGTTTGTCGGATGTTTGGACATTTGTCGGAAGTTCTGCCAAAACCAACCAAGAAGTCTTGGAGCTTGCTAAAGAAGCTCGTCGGAACTTGCCAAGAAGATCATCGTGAAATCTAAGAGCTTGCAAGGAATCCGTTGGAACATTGCCGAGAGATCGTCGGAAGTTCGCTAGAAGCTCGCTGGAAGAAACTAGACTTATGGACTTGTTTAGCTTTGAAAATGTCTTAAATTTCGTAGTTAGCACATAATTGGGATTGGGCCAATCCAATTAGGGGCCAGTTGAGCCCATGTAAGGATTGTGTTGGGCCCAATGAAAGGCACAAACAGTAACCTAACAAGTGGCACCATCGTGGCATAGTCTCCAAGATTGTGTTAGGTGGTGGTACCGCCAATCTGGGCGATGGTACCGCCCAGCACAGCCTCCCAGGTGGTGGTACCATCAGTCTGGGCAGTGGTACCACCTAATGGCAAGGTTCCAGGTGGTGGTACCGCTTAGTGCGGTGTTAGTGTCAGACTAACACTGGTGGTGGTACCACCTGTACCCAGGAAACCCGGGATAGAAAATTTTTAGGCTTCAAGTTTGAATCAACTTGATGCCTATAAATACCCCTCTCATCCTTGGTTAACATACACAAGCATAGAGAATTTAAAAAGGGAAAAACACTATTATAATCTCTTATGAGAATCCTCCTCTTCTAGTCTAAGTGTTAGAATAGTTTGAGAGAGGAGTAAGTGCTTGTAAAGGTTGTCTCCTAAACCTGTGAAAAGAAGAAGAGGGGTGTAAGGAGGTTGATCTTCGCCTATTAAAGGAAGATCGATAGTGGATGCCGGTGGCCTCGATGGAAGAAGAGTCGACGGAGTGGATATAGGTCATGACGACCAAACTACTATAAACTCGGTTTGCATTTACTTTTGAGCAATTTACATTTACTGCAAATCATCTTACTTGCTCACTACTCAACTGCCTTATACTCTTCCGTTTCAAGCAATCTTTCCAAAATTGATTTTCATCGAATGTACGAAAAGATTTCTCAAAACCGACATGATTTTATCGTTACACTGATTCACCCCCCCTCTTAGTGTCGATTGCTTTCCTAACAACAGTGTTGGTAAAGGCTTCGACGAGGATGCCAAAGGAATAAGTAGGGGAGAATGTCACGAAAAAATCTGTAAATAGGGTGTTTAAAGTAATGCTCATGTATGTCTATGTCTTTTGGTTTGTTCATGCTTTGCATAGCATGTAGAGGGACAATCGAAGGCTTAACAACCCTAATTTAGTTGGATTTGGTGGCCATTTTAAGCTTGTAAATAAAGGTTGTGTTATGTGGACACTTGTGGGAGATTTCGGTCTATAGTGGACCATTTGTTATGCGGCTGTTCAAAGCTTATAAAGTCTATTTGTAATTTGCAGTGGCTATGAAGTGTTTACTGAAATGATTGCTTGTGGATCCCGAGTGTGACGCTTTCTCTAACCCATTTTCTCTTTTGTAGGTCCTAAGGGACCCTAGAAGGTTTTGGGGAGGCTGACCTTGGCGGACGGACAACAAGGGTGCCATATGACTTAGGCAAAACCAACTAAGTCTGTGATAATATAGTAGGTGTTGTGATGAGTAGAGGTTCGGATATGAGATATCCATTGGAACCTCTATGTTATTGGATATACAATAAGCTCCTGAATAATTAGATCCTATGGAGGAGATCCAATAAGTGCCAATGAGAGATTATTGGATAGAGATCCACTAATCTAAGTGGCTTGTGTAGTTGGATGGAGATTCAATAGCTGTTAGGATCATACCAGCACTAAGAGGAGGGGGGGGGGGGGGGGTTTGTGAGGTGGGGCGAATTAGTGCTTTCGTTAAAATTATGATGATTTGAAAATGTTGTTTGATAAAGCTCATATCAGAAAGATGTTAACTTGAAAACACATTCGTAAGCATAGTGAGAGTAAGAAATCAGTTTACAATGTAAATAAAAAGTATAAAGTAAATGTAAACCAGATTTATAATGGTTTGGTCATCGTGACCTACTTCCACTCCCGATTCCTCTTCACTCGAGGCTATTGGCTTCCAATACTGATCTTCTTTCAACGGGTGAAGATCAACTATTCTTACAACTTTCTCCTTTTCACAGGCTTAGGAGAGAACCTTTACACCCCTCTTTTACAAGTATTCCCTCGCACACCTCCCTTAGGACTATCTTTAAACTCTAGGATGAGGGACTCTATACTTAAAAGAGTTTACAACTTGGAATCACAAAGTTTTTGTTCTACTTTTATGTTCTTACCAAGTAGGAATTTGTAAGGTATTTATAGACCCTAAATAACTTCAAAAATTGGAGTTAAAATTTAAATCCTCGGGTTTACTAGTAGTACCATCGTTAGTACTGAGCGGTACCACCGCCTATCAGACTAACAACTAGCGGTACCACCGCTTGACAACTGCCTGATTGACAACCAATGATACCATTGTCTAGTCTGACACTAATACTGGGCGGTACCACCGCCTAATACAGTCTAGGAGATTGTGTTTTGGTGATACCACTGCCCATATAGCCCGGGAGGTCGAGCCTCATGCGGTACCACCACTAGCCCTGGCGGTGCCACCGCTTGGGCCAGTTAAGAATCATTGAATTGGCCTTCTACTTGGCCCAAAATAGTCACAATTAGGCCCAATGGGCCCATAATTGAGTTGGCCTAATTACATTCAAAACTAACTTAATTATAACCTAGAATATTTTAATCAAGATACAATTGATTACAATCATGAATCACATGTTGTCCGGTATGTCATTGGTTCATTCGGCCCTTCGTCCGATCCTTCAGCGTTTTGTCCGACTTTTCGGTGCATTGTCCTCTCTTTCAATGTATTGCCCAATCGATATGTTGACCTCCGCAACATCTGATTTCCTTGGCGTAATTTTCGATCCTTTTGGCCCGATGCCTAAACTCATGGCATGAAGCATTCTATCGATACATCAACCAGTCCTCCGGTCCGATGTCCAATCTTCTGACATGTTCTATTTTGGCCCAATCTCTAATTCCACTGCTTTAATTGATTTGTCTTTCCTTGATTGAAGCTAGACTTGCGTCACTTAAAACACATATTAGATCATAACTTTATCAATTAGTTTCATTATTAAATTAAAATTCGAGATTCAATAATCTCCCTTTTTTTTTTATGATGACAACTAATTAATAACGAAGTTTAACTAAACTTCCCCTATCAATCTGTCATATTGATAGAACCTTTGAATTCATGAGTATTTCATCATTGCTTGCATAATTTAAAATCATCATAATAATTTCAAAATATAAAATTTCATCATACCATGCATAATCATCATCATAACTTCTCCCCCTTTGTCATCAAAAAAAGGAGAAAAGTGTAACTAGCAATATTTTGAAACATGCAAGCTAGCAACAATTTTAAGTTTTGCAAGTTAATAATTTTTGTTATTCTTGAGATATGCAAGTTAGCAAATTCTTTCTTCTCTTTTGAGAAGTGCAAGCTAGCAATTTTGTTTTTCTTTGCGATGCGTAAGCTAGTAAGACTTTCTCTCCCTTTATCATTGCCAAAATGAAGGGAAGAGTACAATAGTGCAAAATCTTTTTTTATTTATCAATGATTCAATAATATCATAAGATATATAAATCATAAATACAAGACAATTGTATTTAATGAAATTCAAATCATAAATATCAAGATGTCAAATGACATATCATGGTTAATTTGAATAAATTTCTTCTTCAGTAAATACCAAGAAGAATCGTAGGAGGACAATTAATAAAAAATCTTGATTCATAATAAATCTCAATTCATAAATATCAAGTGAAAGAATCAAGATTCATTCGGATGAATCTCTTCTTTACTGAAAGGAAAAATCTTGATTCATACAAAGCTTTCAAGTAATAAAAAAAACAATCATGATTCATTTGGATAATTTTTATCTTTAGTAAATGATAAAAAAAAACATAAGAGATCAAATAAGATATCTTGATTCACAAAAAAAAAATCTTGAGTATCAAATATCCAGAAATCAAGATCATGATTAGGATAAAAACTTCTCTATAGCAAAAAGAAATATAGGAGAACTTGATTCATACGTAAGAAATATCAAGTCATCAAGATCATGATTCATAAAAAAATTTCAAGTATCAAGTGTAAGATTTGGATAAAACTCATTCAAATTCAAGTCATCAAATCATCAAAATCACTTTCAAGAGATTTAAAATGACATAAATATATTCATTAATCTCTTTTTGAAAGATTCGATAAACTTCTAGGGATAGAAACATTTTTAAGAATAATGCATTCCCTTTTTTTAATTTCATTTTAAGCGATTGATTTCATATAAGCATGCCCTTGTTTTCTATGCCAAATCCTTGCATTGTTGATTAAAACTGAAAAACAAAAAATCATCAAGATCAATAAGCCATAAATCACAAAAATCATCATGCATAATTTCAAAATATAAACTCATTAAGCATAATTTCAAATCATCATTACTTCAAATCACCATTACATTATTACATCATTAAATCATTGAGCATGGTTTCATTAAACATAAAGCATATTCAATCAAAATCATTTTATTTTAGCTAGTGAGCTTTATGAAGTCTGTTGGATCTTCGGTCATATGCCTTGAGCATCCATTATCAAGATATTATTTTTGCTCATAGCTTTCGATTATAGATATTTCTACAAAAAAGGTGGGTTTGTTATAGGTACCTATTTGACTTTAGATCTCTCATGGTTGGATCTACCTATCTTAATTTTTGGCATTTGGTCATTTATAGTTCCTTTAGGAGCCCAAACTAATTTGTATGGATCATACTTTTTGAATAGGCATTTATATACAAAATGATTGTGTCTACCACAAAAATTACACTTAACCTTAGGGATAATATGCAATGTGGGTTCTTTAATAAATGTGGTTGGCTTTTGTTAAGTGTTACTACTCACAAAGCTAATTCCTTCTTTTCTACGAACATAACTCTTATTGGCAAGAATCATGTTTAAAGATTTACTACCAATTTTAAATTATTTTAATATTTATCTTAATAATAAAATTTTCTTTTTGAATGAATCTAATTCTTCACATTGAATACAAAAGGTTAACATACAGTTATCATGCTTATTTTAAAATTTTTTAAATTCACTAGAAAGAGAGGTATGATTTTTTTTAACAATTTATAATTTTTACCAAATAATTTAAATTCATCAAATAAATCATAGAAAGTATTAAGTAATTCATTATAAGGTAAATGATATTCATTTAAGTCACTTACCTCGTCGTTGAGAGCCATTAAGGCATAGTTCACCACCTCGCCTTTGTTGGTTTGCTCCTCACCTTCGGATGTACTTGATTCGTCCCACGTCGTCTTGAATGCATTTCTCTTCTTTGGTAACTTCTTCAGTTTTGTATACTCATATTTGGAGTACTCTGGCTTCTTGCGTTTATAGCTAGTGGTTGTGTCCTTTTTTAGTTCATTTTTAGATTCTTGTTTTATGATTTTTTGAATTTTTCTGTCAAAAGTTTTATGTCATCATCACTTAAGGTTTTGCACGAGTGGTCTTCTTTTATTCTAAGTGCAAAATCTTTCCTGTTCTTTGAAAAGTTATTCTCATATTCGTCATATGCAATACATATTATATCATAAGTCATTAAAGACCCGATAAGTTCTTCAAGTGAAAAATTGATCAAGTCCTTTGTTTCTTATATTACCATTACTTTTGGATCCCAACTTTTTAGAAGGGATCTTAGAATTTTATATAAAAGTTCAAGATTAGGAAAATATTTGCCAAGTGCCTTCAAAATATTAACGACATCGGTAAAATGGGTTTACATATCAACAATAGTTTTGCTTGGTTTCATTCGAAACAATTCAAAATTATGCCTCAAAAGATTAATTTTAGAATATTTAACTCTACTCGTGCCTTCATATGTAATTTCATGAGTGTGCCAAATGTCATGTGCAGTTTCACAAATTGAAATACGATTAAACTCATTTTTGTCTAAAGCGCAAAAAAGAGTATTTATAGTTCTAGCATTTAAAGAAAAAGTCTTCTTCTCCAAATAATTCCATTCATTCATTGATTTGGAAGACTTTTGAAAATCACTTTTAATAATATTCTATAATTCGAAATCCATAGAAAGGAAGAAAACTCTCCTTTAAGTTTTCCAATACGTGTAATCCATCCCATTGAACATATGAGGACGAATAATAGCATGACCCTCTTAACTGCTAGTAAAAACTTGGCTCTAATACAAACTATTAGGGCTGTATTGGCACTAAGAGAGGGGGGTAAATTAGTACTTTCGTAAAAATTATGATGATTAAAAAATGTTCGATAAAGCCTGTATCAGAAAGATGTTAACTTGAAAACACGTTCATAAGCATAGTGAGAGTAAGAAATCAGTTTGCAATGTAAATGAAATGCATAAAGTAAATGCAAACCAGATTTATAGTAGTTTGATTATCGTGACCTACATTCACTCCCGATTCCTCTTCACTCGAGGCCACTAGCTTCCACTATCGATTTTCTTTCAATGGGTAAAGAACAACTACCCTTACAACTCTTTCTCCTTTTCACAAGCTCAGGAGAGAACCTTTACACCCCTCTTTTACAAGTATTCCTTTGCACACCTCCCTTAAGACTATCTCTAAACTCTAGGAGAGACTTTATACTTACAAGAGTTTACAACCTTGAAATCATAGAGTTTTTGTTCTACTTTCATTTTCTACCAAGCAGGAATTTGTGGGGTATTTATAGACCCCAAATGGCTTAAAAATTGGAGCTAAAACTTAAATCCTTAGGTTTTACCACTAGTACTAGGCAGTACCATCGCTTGTCAGACTGACAATTGGCGGTATCACCGCTTATTAGTCTGACACTAACACTAGGTGGTACCACTGCTTGATATAATCTGGGAGATTGTGTTTGGGCGGTACCACCACCAGTCTAGGTGATACCACTACCCAAATAACCTAGGAGGTCAAGCCTCAAGCAGTGCCACTGTAGCCCTAGTGGTGCCACCACCTAGGCCAGCTAAGGGTCACTGAATGAGCCTTCTACTTGACCCAAAACAATCCCAACTCAGGCCTAATGGGCCCCTAATTGAGTTGGCCTAATTATATTCAAAAGTAACTCAATTACAACCTAGACTACTTCAATTAAGACACAATTGATTACAAGCATGAATCATATGTTATCTGGCATGTCATTGGTGTTAGGATCAAGTCGGCACTAAGAAGGGGAGGTGAATTATTGCTTTCAATAAAATGACGTTGATTCAAAGATTCGTTCGATAAAGCTTGTATCCAAAAAAGCGTTAAAACGTTCATAAGTGATTGAAGGCAGTGAACAAGTAAATTAGTGAGTAATGAGAATGAAAAGCATGAAATAAAATGGCACAGAAAGAAAGCACATTGAATTTATAGTGGTTCAGTCGTCGTGACCTACATCCACTCTTGATTCCTTCTCCATTGAGGCTACTAGCATCCACTGACGGTTTTCCTTTAATAGGCGAAAGACCAACTACTCTCTTACAACTCTTTTCTCCTTTTCATAGGTTTAGGAGATAACCTACCACTCAACCCTCTCTTAAATAGAAATTATACTCTTAGAGAAGAGAAGGGGAACTCTCAATATTACAACAACGTTTTCCCCAATTTATATTCTTAGTTCATATATTGACCGAGTAGGGATGAGTGGGGTTTTTATAGGCCCCAAATGGCTTTAAAATTAGAGCAAAAAATTTGAATCCTCAAGATTTCAGGGGACTGGCGGTGATACCACCAGTATTTGGCGGTACGATTGCTAGTACTTTCTGACATTGGGTGGTACCATCGCCTGACACAGTCTAGGATACTGTGTTTGGGCAATACCACCCCCTGACACAATCTTGAAGACTGTGTCTGGGTGGTACCATCGCCTAGTCTAGGCGGTGCCACCACCAGACCTTGCTACAAGACAATGAGCCAAATAGCAAGCCCAATTCAACCTTGATTTAGTTGGCCCATAATTGAGTTGGCATTATTTCACTTCAATACCGACTCAATTAGATCTAAAACTACTTCGATCTGGACAATTATTACGAAGCATTAATCACATGTTGTCCGATATGTCATTGGTTCATCTGGCGCTTCGTCCGACCCTTCGGCACATCGTCCTCTCCTTCGACATATTGCCTAATTGACATATTATCTTCCCGTAATATCTAATCTCCTTGGCATAATGTCTGATTTTCATGGCTCGATGCCCGAACTCATGGCATAAAACCTTTTATTGATACGTCAATTGATCCTTCGGCTCAATGTCCAATCTTTTGACATGTTCTACTTTGGCCCAATATTGATTCTTCCTACTTTAATCAAAATTCTCTTCATGATTGAAGCTAGTCTTGCATTACTCAAAACACATATTAGATCACAAACTTGTTAATTGTTTTCATCATCAAAATCCGAGGTTCAACAATCTCCCCTTTTTAAACCCCTCTTATCAATATGCCATATTGATAGAACCTTTAAATTCAAAAAATTATACAATATTTTAAAACATAAAAGTACATTCTACCATGCATAATTCAACCCATCATCATATCTTCTCCCCCTTTGTCATCAACAAAAAGGAGAAGTACAACTAGCAAGTTTTGAGATATAATTTCAAATCATTGCATTATAAAAATAATTTTAAAATTTTGAAACATCATTGCATATATCATCATGCAAGCTAGCAAGTTTTTCATATATGAAAGTTAGCAAAATTTTTGCATCTTTGAAGATATGTAAGATAATAATTTTTACTTCTGAACACAGCATCGATGGACTACGTGCGACTAGCTGAGTGACACTACTTGGGCATTGGGGATTGGCCTGGCCGAACAACGTGGCTCGGATATTGGCTTCGCCAAGTAGTACTACTCAGGTCATGCTTGGCTGAGCAGCTACTCGAATGTTGATTAAGCGCAGCGTTGATGGACTACATGCGACTGGCCGAGTGACACTACTCGGGCACTAGGGACTGGCCTAGTTGAGCAGTGTGACTCGGTCATTGGCTTTGCCGAGCAGGTACTTGGTCTCTATGAGATGTCCTTAAGAGGGAGGCTTTTGAATTTTTTGGCCTTCAAGGGAATGGAGGGAAAGTTGTCCTCAGCTTTGGATCTGCGGGAGTTCTAGTTTTTGATTGAATTTTGGATATTTTGGGCGAGACTTTTGAGTTCTTTCGCTTATCCTCCCGTCGCCGTACTTGGGAGTTTGGTCCGGGTGCTCCTTCTCAAGAGCCATCATGACGAGATGAGTTATCTTCCTCATCTGGGTAGGCGAAGGGTTGCTTTGGGTGACAAAGTTCTCTTTATAAGTCCCCTTGTTGGCTTCATTTTGCTCACTCGCTCTACAGTTTCCCTGGTTCTCCTCTGTTAGGATCGGAGCGGCACTAAGAGGGGGGGGTGAATTAGTGCAGCGGATTAAACTTGTGAGTTTGAAAACGATTTTGTAAAATGCAAGGAGATTTCGTTTCGATAGTAACTTGAGTAAAGTGAAAAACGAAAACTTGCTGCTATGTAGATAATGATTGCTAAAAAGTAAGAACTTGGTATGTAGATAATGATTGCAGAAAAGTAAGAACTCACACATTCAAGGAACACACCAATTTAAAGTGGTTCAGTCAAAATGACTTACATCCACTTGCGAAGCCTTCTTCGATGAGGCTCCCAACTTCCACTAGCAACTCTCTTTGAAGGGGAAGGACAAATACCCCTCTTACAACCTTTTACAAGTGGTTCACACTCTTACAAGTTTTCAAAGAGAAAGAAGGAGGTGAACACTCAAGCAATTGAAAGCAAGACTTGCTAAAGACTTTCCTAAGGCTTTATCTCAATTTCTTACACCTCAAAGGTTGTAATCTCTGCTGAGAATTGAGGGGTATTTATAGGCCTCAAGAGGATTCAAATTTGGGCTCCAAAATTTGAATTCTCTTCGGTTCCCGAAGCTAGCGGTGCCACCGCCTGTCAGTTCTGACACTGACAGTGTACTGGGCGGTGCTACCGCCCAGTCCAGCGGTGCCACCGCCTAGCTCTCGGGTGCTGGGCGGTGCCACCGCCCAGACCGGCGGTTCCACCGCCTAGCTCTCGGGTGCTGGGCAGTGCCACCGCCCAGACCGGCGTTTCCACCGCCCGACCTTACTAGTCACTGGTTGGGCTTTAAGTCCGGCCCAAACTAGGTTTCATTTTGGGCCCAATTAGCCCCTAATCAAGATATAGGATTATTTCTTAATCCTAACCTTAATTACATTCAAACTACGTAACTAAAGACATACTCCTAAGCAAGTTTTTAACCGGCGAACTTCAAGTCTTGTTCCGGCGATCTTTCCGACAATCTTCCGACGGACTTCCGATACGCCCTTGGATTTCTTCCGACGGACTCCCAGTTGGCTCCCGATCTTGTGGCGAAGTCAACGAGTAGCCGAGCCTTCTCGGTGATCTCTGCGAACCTCCGATGATCTCTTCGGCGGACTTCCGAAAACTCCGATAAGTCCCCGATTTCTTCTCGATTGGTTCCGGCAGCATCTCCGACGAATCTTCGGACTCTCAACGGACTCTCGAACACCCATCGAACTTGACTTCGGTAGATTTGCTTTATGTCTTCAAGCTGTCGTAGTTAATCCTGCATACTTATCTCAACATATGGATTAGATAAAACATGACAATTGAATTCATCATCAAAATCCGAGATTCAACAATCTCCCCCTTTTTGATGATGACAATCAATAGATAACGGAGTTAACCTTAACTCCCCCTATCTATACGCCATACTTGAGATAAGACATTCTTGAATTCAAAGCCTTTGAATTCAACAAACATATTGATAAGTTAAGATGCTTAACCTTATCAATACTCCATCATGATTCCTATCATGATGTATCTCTCGGAAAATGATGTCAAGGCTTGACATTCATTTTCAATTTTTACATTTCAAGTGTAAAAGATAGTAATCGAAGCGATTCATCATATGGTAAGATATCAACATGTAAGATTGCAATGCAAGTTCTTGATATCTTAACATGATGCAATCATGGCATAATGCAAATTTGGCAATTATAGCATCAATTCATGTAAAAATTTCTCATTCAAATATGGCACTCATAGCATCAATTCATATATTTCTCCCACTTTGTCATCAACAAAAAGGAGAACAATATAAGCAAATTTTAAATATAAGTGAGATGTCATAAGCAAGTTCATGTCATTTTTCAACAAAGAGTGATAGGATACCAAATATACAAGCATCTCAAGGAAGACATGACATGGAGATAGCTTTGAAAACTTCTTCCTTTTTATTTGTTATTATTATTATTATTATTATTATTTTACATGATAAGTTTATGAGAGATGCATTTGCTAATTGATTCCATATGTCAAAAATCAACGATATGAATCAAACTCGATATGACATATGCTTATGAAAGCTACATTAAGTTGGAAGAGAATGATGTATCAAGAAAATCTTATTGTTAGGATCAAGAAGATACCAAATCTGAAATTTAACATTTTCATGCATACGGACAAGGTTTTTCTATAGATTTTCAAAACGCAATCACGAAGATAAAACATGCTTGTTATCATGGAAATTTTTATATCCAAAACACAAAATTTCCAACATGTTATTAAGGCACGTAGAATCATCATAGCAATTAAGTGATTTGATCATTGAATCAAGAAAGTCCGAAAAATAAATTTAATGAATTCAAGCATTCGGACACATTAACATTCCTAATTCTCTTCTAATGAAATCAAATTGTTCTTCACTTAAAGGCTTTGTAAAAATATCAGCTAGTTGATGTTTAGTATCAATAAACTCTATAACTATATCATGATTAGTGACATGATCTCGTATAAAGTGATGTCTAATATCAATATGTTTTGTTCTTAAGTGTTGAATGGGATTCTTTGTTAAACATATAGCACTTGTGTTATCACATTTAATGGGAATATTTTTAAGATGAACTTTATAATCTTCTAAGGTGTTTTTCATCCACACAACTTGTGCACAGCATGCACTAGCTGCTATATACTCAACTTCGGTTGTTGATAGTGCAACCGAGTTTTGTTTCTTAGATGACCAGGAAACAAGAGCATGTCCCAAAAATTGACATGTTCCTGAAGTGCTTTTTCTATCTAATCTACATCCAGCAAAATCTGCATCAGCATAAGCAATTAACTCAAACTTCTCGGTTTTCGGATACCATAATCCTAGATTTGTGGTACCTTTAAGATATCTAAGTATTCTTTTAACCGCTTTGAGATGAGATATCTTAGGGTTCGATTGAAACCTAGCACAAAGTCCTACACTGAACATGATATCTGGTCTAGTTGCAGTGAGGTAAAGTAAACTTCCTATCATACCCCTATAAGTTTTTTGATCGAAGTTTTCTCCACTTTCATCAACTTCTAACTTAGTGGATGTGCTCATAGGAGTGTTAATAGCTTTTGAGCTTTCCATATTAAATCTCTTTAGCAAATCTAAAGCATATTTAGTTTGACTAATAAAGATGTCATTTCTTAGTTGCTTAATTTGTAAGCCTAAGAAAAAGGTTAATTCTCCCATTAAACTCATTTCAAATTCATGACTCATATTTTTGGCAAATGATTCATATAGTGATTCATCCGAAGAACCAAAAATAATATCATCAACATAAATTTGCACAATAAGAAAATTATTTTCAAAATGTTTGATAAACAATGTAGTATCAACCTTGTCTTTGATAAAATTATTTAAAATAAGAAAGGAACTAAGCCTTTCGTACCAAGCTCTAGGAGCTTGTTTCAAACCATAGAGAGCCTTAGTCAATTTGAATACATGATTAGGAAGAAGAGAATTTTCAAATCCAGGAGGTTGTTCGACATATACTTCTTCCGAAATAAAACCATTCAAGAAGGCACTTTTGACGTCCATTTGAAATAGTTTAAAATTATTACTACTAGCATAGGCAAGGAGCATCCTAATGGCTTCTAATCTTGCTACAGGAGTGAAGGTTTCTTCATAGTCGATACCTTCTTCTTGGTTGAAACCTTTGGCCACTAATCTAGCTTTGTTTCTAACCACGATACCACATTCGTCTTGCTTGTTTCTAAAGACCCATTTAGTACCAATGACTAAATGGTCACTAGGTCGAGGAACAAGCTTCCATACCTCATTCCTCTCAAATTGATTCAATTCCTCTTGCATTGCAATGACCCAAGAATCATCTTTCAAGGCCTCGTCAATGCATTTAGGTTCGATTTGAGAGAGAAAGGCAACATTAGCACAAAAATTCTTGAAAGAAGAACGAGTTTGAACCCCTTGTGATGTATCTCCTATAATTTGCTCTTTTGGATGAGCATCTACATACTTCCATTCCTTGGGTAAGGAGATTTTGGAAGAAGATGCATCCAAGTTGCTATTTTGAGGAGGGGGTTCCTTTAAATCCAAATTTTCAAAACCAATATCATCATCAAAATCATTTTTCTTTAACTCGGAAATTTCATTAAAAATTACATGAATAGACTCTTCTATAACTAAGGTTCTTTTGTTAAAAACACGAAAAGCCTTAGAAACGGAAGAGTAACCAAGAAAGATGCCTTCATCGGATTTAGCATCAAATTTTCCTAAGGCATCCTTTTCATTTAAAATAAAGCATTTGCAACCGAAAACTTTAAAATAAGAAACATTTGGTATTTTGTTATTCCATAATTCATAGGGAGTTTTTGATAGAGATGGTCTTATTAAAACCTTATTCATGATGTAGCAAGCCATATTCACGGCTTCGGCCCAAAAGTACTTGGGTAGACTATGTTCATTCAACATAGTTCTTGCCATTTCTTGTATATTTCTATTTTTTCTTTCTACTACTCCATTTTGTTGAGGGTTTTTTGGAGTAGAGAAGTTGTGGTTATATCCGTTAACTTCACAAAAATTTTGGAAATCGCGGTTTTGAAATTCGCCACCGTGATCACTTCGAATTGATGAAATCATGAATCCTTTTTCGTTTTGAGTGAGTTTACAAAATTTAGAGAAACATTTGAAACAATCACTTTTGTGAGCCAAGAAATAGGTCCAAGTGTATCTAGTATAATCATCTACAATCACAAAAGCGTATTTGCTTCCTCCTAGACTTGTCGTGTCAATTGGTCCAAATAAGTCCAAATGGATCAATTGTAATGGTCTAGTGGTGCTAATTTGATTTTTTGGTTTGAAACTAGTTTTTATTTGTTTACCTAGTTGACACGCATCGCATACTTTGTCCTTAACAAACTTCATATTGGGAATCCCTCGTACTAATTCTCTAAAGGAGATCTTAGATATTAGTTTCATGCTTGCATGGCCTAATCTCCTATGCCAAAGCCAAGTATCATCTTTTAAAGCGGAGAGGCACATTTCATTATCTAGTTCATCAAGATTGATGGTGTAGACATTATTTTATTTTAATGCAATCATAGTCATGTTATTGTTTGGTGTTTCAATAATACACACATTTGATTCAAATCTAACGATATAACCTTTATCACATAATTGACTAATACTCAAGAGATTATGTTTCAATCCATCAACTAGTAATACATTATCAATAGAAAAGTTTAATTTGTTACCTATGGTTCCCTTGCCAATGATTTTGCCTTTGTTGTTGTCTCCGAAGGTGACATAGCCTTCGTCTATGCTAGTGAGCTTGGAGAATTGGGATGGATCTCTGGTCATATGCCTTGAGCATCCACTATCAAGGTACCATCTCTTGCTCCTAGCTTGTGATGGTGTATGTTTCTACAAGAAGGGATTATTTTTAGGTACCAATTTACTTTTGGGTGCCTCAAAAACTGATCTAACTTGTTTATCATGTTGCATAGACTTGATCATGGTTCCTTTAGGAACCCAAATCAATTTGTTCGGACTAATTTTCTTGAATGGACATTGATAAGTTTTATGTCCATATTTGCAACAAAAGTTGCAATTGCTTTGGTGTTGAACATGTAAGATAGGACCTTTAATGAAGGTGGTTGGATTTTGGTGAGAACTTCTCACAAATCCGATTCCACTTCTTTTAGGAACGTGACCCTTATTTGTAAGGATCATGCTCAAAGACTTGCTACCGACCTCGAATTTCTTCAAGGTGTCCTTAAGTAGCAAGTTCTCCTTTTGGAGAGTTTCTAGATCATGGCATTTTATGCATGGAGCTAAACTATCATGATATTCAGTTTTTAATTTATCAAAATTACAAGTAAGACTATCATGCTCCTTTTTTAACAATTTATATTTTCTACTAATTGTTTTGCATTCATCAAATAACTCATGAAAGACATTTAATAATTCAAGATAAGATAAATCTGCATCAATTAAATTCGTTACCTCCTCTCCGATGGCCATTAGGGCGTAATGAGCAACTTGCTCGGTGTTGGACTCCTCTTCTTCGGATGCGCTTGAATCATCCCACGTTGCTTTGAGCGCCTTCTTCTTTGATGTTCTCTTTTTGGCTTGGGGACATTCATTTTTGAAATGCCCCGGCTTCTTGCATTCATAGCATATCACTTGGTCCTTTTTATGTTCAAGTTTGTTTTTGGTGTTATTTTTAAATTTGTTCTTTCTTATAAATTTTTTAAATTTTTGAGTCAAAAGTGCAATGTCATTGTCACTGTCCTCATCACTTGATGTTCCTTTCAAGCGGTCTTCTTATGATTTGAGTGTCATATCCTTCCTGTTCTTTGGAAGGGGGTTCTCGAGCTCATCATGAGCTTGACATGTCATTTCGTAGGTCATTAGAGACCCAATAAGTTCTTCAAGAGGGAATGTTTTAAGGTCCTTGGCCTCTTGAATGGCAGTAACTTTTGGATCCCAACTTTTAGGAAGGGATCTTAAGATTTTAGTTACTAATTCAAAGTTAGAAAAATCTTTACCAAGAGCTTTGAGTCCATTGATGACATCCGTGAAACGGGTGTACATGTCTCCGATGGACTCACTTGGTTTCATTCGGAAAAGTTCGTAAGAGTGCACAAGAATGTTGATTTTGGACTCTTTCACTCGGCTAGTGCCTTCATGAGTGACCTCAAGAGTTCTCCAAATATCAAAAGCAGAATCATAAATTGAAACGCGATTAAATTCATTTTTGTCTAGTGCACAAAACAAGGCATTCATAGCCTTTGCGTTTAAAGCAAAAACTTTCTTCTCCGATTCATTCCATTCGCTCATCGGAAGAGAAGATTTTTGAAATCCATTTTCAACAATAGTCCAAAGCTCGAAATTCATGGAAATGAGGAAGATTCTCATACGTGTCTTCCAATACATGTAATCCGACCCATTAAACATAGGTGGACGTGTAATGGAGTGTCCCTCATGCATGCCGGAGTAAGCCATCTCTCTTGGGTATTAAACCAAATATGAGAGTGAGCCTTGCTCTGATACCAATTGTTAGGATCGGAGCGGCACTAAGAGGGGGGGGTGAATTAGTGCAGCGGATTAAACTTGTGAGTTTGAAAACGATTTCGTAAAATGCAAGGAGATTTCGTTTCGATAGTAACTTTAGTAAAGTGAAAAACGAAAACTTGCTGCTATGTAGATAATGATTGCTGAAAAGTAAGAACTTGGTATGTAGATAATGATTGCAGAAAAGTAAGAACTCACACATTCAAGGAACACACCAATTTAAAGTGGTTCGGTCAAAATAACTTACATCCACTTGCGAAGCCTTCTTCGATGAGGCTCCCAACTTCCACTAGCAAATCTCTTTGAAGGGGAAGGACAAATACCCCTTTTACAACCTTTTACAAGTGGTTCACACTCTTACAAGTTTTCAAAGAGAAAGAAGGAGGTGAACACTCAAGCAATTGAAAGCAAGACTTGCTAAAGACTTTCCTAAGGCTTTATCTCAATTTCTTACACCTCAAAGGTTGTAATCTCTGCTGAGAATTGAGGGGTATTTATAGGCCTCAAGAGGATTCAAATTTGGGCTCCAAAATTTGAATTCTCTTCGGTTCCCGAAGCTAGCGGTGCCACCGCCTATCAGTGGCGGTGCCACCGCCTGTCAGTTCTGACACTGACAGTGTACTGGGCGGTGCTACCGCCCAGTCCAGCGGTGCCACCGCCTAGCTCTCGGGTGCTGGGCGGTGCCACCGCCCAGACCGGCGGTTCCAACGCCCGACCTTACTAGTCACTGGTTGGGCTTTAAGTCCGGCCCAAACCAGGTTTCATTTTGGGCCCAGTTGGCCCCTAATCAAGATATAGGATTATTTCTTAATCCTAACCTTAATTACATTCAAACTACGTAACTAAAGACATACTCCTAAGCAAGTTTTTAACTAGCGAACTTCAAGTCTTGTTCCGGCGATCTTTCCGGCGATCTTCCGACGGACTTCCGATACGCCCTTGGATTTCTTCCTACGGACTCCCAACTGGCTCCCGATCTTGTGGCGAAGTCAACGAGTAGCCGAGCCTTCTCGGTGATCTCTGCGAACCTCCGATGATCTCTTCGGCGGACTTCCGAAAACTCCGATAAGTCCCCGATTTCTTCTCGATTGGTTCCGGCAGCATCTCCGACGAATCTTCGGACTCTCAACGGACTCTCGAACACCCATCGAACTTGACTTTGGTAGACTTGCTTTATGTCTTCAAGCTGTCGTAGTTAATCCTGCATACTTATCTCAACATATGGATTAGATAAAACATGACAATTGAATTCATCATCAAAATCCGAGATTCAACATCCTCTTCGGTCATCGTCCTCAGTTTTCTTCCATGGTCATTTAGCAGTCGTGGTCGGTCAGGATGTCTTCTTCTCCCTCCTCTTTCTCTTCTTCTTCTTCTTCAAGTGGTCCTAGGGGTAGCACGTCGTCGGGTGAGGCTTCCCCGGTGAATGAGAAGGCTGTACAAGCTCTTCAAATTTCAAAATCATGGCGTGATTTCAACTCTATCGTGATCGAGGAACTGCTCAGTCGTGTTCGAGAGCACTATATCATCCTGACCGATTACGAGCTTCATGCTCCTCGGTCCGGATAACGTGCCTATGACCCTTTTCCGCATGGGTTTGGTTTGATGCTGGATGTGCTCGAGGCAGGACTCTAATTTCCCTTGCACCCCATAATTGAGGTTTGCCTCTCATGGTGACGGATCTCGCCCTCACAGATGGCGCCCAACTTGTGGTGCTACTTAATAGCCTTCCTTGGGGAATGTCGAGGGGAAGGTATCACCCTGACCCGTTCGCTCTTCTTCTCTTGTTTCCATCTTTCCAAGGGAGCAGGCAGCTTCTATTTGTTGTCTCAAGGAGGTTTTAAGGTGAGTGGGGCTCCTTCCAACAACAAGGGGTGGAAGAGTCAATACTTTTTTATTAACTACAGTCGGGGTTGGGGTTTTGATCTTCGATGGTCGTCTCGGTCGATCAACAATTCCCCCTCGGGTCTATTTAACGATGAGTACAAGTAGCTCGAGCGCTTAAAGGAGATTCTTTCTTCTTCCCAAGTGATTAGAAACATGACCGAGGAGTGGTTGGTTGAGGTAGGGCTTAGTCTGGCTCTTCGGGATATGGCCCAAGCTCGTCCTCCTACTTTGGTCATGAATTTACCTTTTCGCTAAATGATCCTGGTTTTCTTGGGCAGATATGGTGAATCTGAAGGAGATGAGAGGGATGCCTTGTGCTTCTTCGGCCCCTCAGCCTTTGCAACTGATCACTCCAGCATCGGAGGATCTAGATCAACCGATGAGCTCGGAGCCCAACCATCCACGCAAGAAGTCCAAGGTCTTGACTTGTAAAAGGTCCAAGTTGATTGATGCTCGGGAGGCAGCTAGCCAACCAGGTGGTGAGTCTAGGGAATGTCCTCGTGGGGCTTCTCGAAGCGAAGAGGCCAAGGGGAGTGCATGTACTAGGGGGTGTGCTCCTTCCCAAGCAAAGTCATCGAGATCGGCTCGGTCAGCATCAATGCAGGACCTCTGTCGCACTCAAGCACGTGCTAAAGATGAGCCCTTCTAGGCTCTGTTTATGGGGGACCTACCCGATTGGTAGGCAACTACTCCCCTTGAGCCGTGCTGGTCGAAGCTGACCCTCGACAGTCGAGTCTGGACTGACAACTCTTCCTCTACAATAGCAAAGCAAGTGTGCAGCTCACTATCGGAAGTGTTGATTGAAAAGGCTGCCAAGTCTTTGGTTTGGGTAGGGGTGGCTTTCATTCCTCCATCTTCATCTTCACTCCTACTTCAGCTTCTAACTAACACATTTGCCATGCAGAATCAACACTACCACATGGCGTTGATAGACCGGGTGCAGGATGTGGGTCAGGTGATCAACTACATGGAGGACAAAATCTCCGAGCTCTGTAGTCAAATAGAAGAGCTGAGGGTGGGTCTTGCACTGGAGGCTATTACAGTGGTCGAGTAGTGGGCGGCCAATCTGGAGAGGGAGGTTGCACGATTGAAGTCAGAGCTCAGGATATTGAGCGGCAGCATGGCGAACTCCAGGAAAAGCTCGAGCAATAGCTTGGAGAGACTCAATGCTTGCTGAAGGAGTCTCATGGGCGGGTTCACTCGATGGAGGGCGAACTACTGGATCTGTCATAGAACCTAAAGGCAGCCTGAGCGAAGGCGAAAATAACTGAGGAGGCTCTTGCTAAGGGAACCTGAGCGGCTCCTAAAAAGAACAAGAAGGTTATAGAGGAGTAAAGGAGTCGCGTGGCTTCCAACTCGGGCTGTAGAGGTTAGGGCAGGTTAATTATAAGTATGGATATAGGATTGCTCTAGCCTGGTTCTCGGCTCGATGCCCCAATCTAGAGATCAAGGAGGATCCTTTCGCCATCCTCCCTAAAGACGAGAGCATGCAAATGCCAGATGAGGTCCCCTTTGACGACAATGTGGATCTCCCTAAGGCCTAAGGTTCCTTTTGGGATGTATTTTATTTTTAATGACCGGTTGGTTGGGCAACGTTTTGTTTTATACACAATGACCGGTCGGGTGATGTAAACCTTTCTCTTATCAATGAAATTTTAGTTTATAAACTTCACCTTTGCCCTCACAATTATGCAATGAGATTCTCTACTCGACTGGCTGGAAGGATCAGGGGCTTTTACTTTAAAAGTAGAACTTCTATAGGTTTGATATGTGCCAAGTCCTTAGCAGCCAATCTTCTTGTGTTGTCAGGCGGTAAGTCCCATCTTGGACTACATCCATTACCTTATAAGGACCCTCCCAGTTTGGGGCCAGCTTGCCCCAAGCGTGCGTCAGGTTGCTAACTTTGGCATTACGTAGGACCAAGTCATCGAGCTTGATCGATTGAGGATTCACTCTTCGATTATAGAGCTTTGCTATAGTCTTTTTGTATACCAAGGCTCGGAGGTGCGCATCGGCCCTTCGTTCTTTGATAAAGTCGAGGTTGGCTCGAAGTCCGTCTTCCGATGTGCCTTCTTCAAAATTTTCAACTCGCGAGGTCGGGAAGACCACCTCGGGTGGAAGCATTGCCTCCATTCCGAACACCAAGTTGAAGGGTGATTCTCCCGTGGCAGCCTTCGGCATAGTTCAGGAAGCCCACAATATGCTTAAGAGATTGTTGACCTATGTGCCGTGAGCTCCCATGACTCTTCTTTTCAAGCCCTTCAGTATTGATCGGTTGGTTACTTCGACTAGGCTATTGGTCTAAGGGTGGGCCACCGAGCTAAACCTCAACTGTATCCCATGGCTTGAGTAGAATTTCTTGAACTTTTCATTATTGAACTACATTCCATTGTTGGTGATGATGGCTCTCGGGTTGCTGAAGCAAGTAATGATGTTCTTCTAGACAAATCCTTTAACTTACCTCTCGGTAATGGACGCCAAAGGCTCGACCTCCACCCATTTGGTGATATAATTCACTCTGACGATGAGGAATTTTCATTGTCCCGAGGCTGGTGAGAAGGGGCTGAGGTGGTCCATCCCCCATTGTGCGTAGGGCCATGCATAGTCAAGAGGGGTTAATGAAACCGTGGGTTGATGCTGCACTCAAGCATGCTTTTGGCACTGTGGGCATCGTTGTACATAGGTCACAACATCCTGACGCATGGTCGGCCAATAATAGCCTAGCTAGAGGACTTTGAAAGCTAAAGTTCAGCCACCAATGTGCTCCCCACAGATCCCTTTGTGGACCTTGGCTAACACTATCTGGGCCTCCTCGGAATCCAGGCAACGTAGGAATGGCTTGGTGAATGACCTCCAATAGAGTCATCAGTTCACCTCGCAATACTACGTTTGTGCTAGTCATAGGTGCTCAGTAAGCACATGAGTGATGACACCTATGACTTGATACGGAATCTTTTTTTGCTTATTATATTTTAGCATTTATCACTTTATATTGACTATTGCATATATGCATGTATATATTGTGATGTCCTTGGATCTGTGCAATGAGAATCGGATCATGATGAGATCACGATAATAAAACCGATTCATCTTTAAACATAGATCTTAAATAATCCCGGTCATAGGTTACTCGAGAGG
Organism: Musa balbisiana; assembly: GCA_004837865.1. Taxonomy (NCBI): domain Eukaryota; kingdom Viridiplantae; phylum Streptophyta; class Magnoliopsida; order Zingiberales; family Musaceae; genus Musa; species Musa balbisiana. Next base: position 55,591 of record CM017189.1, on the reverse strand, counting down.
GACATCGAGATAACTGAACAGACTGGTGTGCTGTATACCCATCCATATGATGGATGCAGTTGGTCTCATAGCTGCTCGTGTGGGGACACTAGGGATACAATATAGGTGCTCATTGGAGAATAAGTTCACTTATTAATCCACTTATGGAATATTGGATGGTTGATGATGCCTTATTATCAAACAGCGATTCTGTAGTCTTGGGGTGTATCTGGTCCTTAGACTTGAGACACCAAGGATGTCCTGTATGAGTGCTCCACTCTTTGATACCAAACTTATAGGTTTGGATGTCCCAAATCTAGTACAGCTGGTCATTGGGAGTGGCAGTCGACCTTATGAGGGCTATTGAGTGTCGATAAAGGATCAGCCACTCTCGGCATCATGAGAGGAATATCTCATGTGTTCTTACTCAGACAAATCCCTGGCCAAGGTCATTCGGATTGAGAGAGAAAGAGCTCTCCAAGAGAATCTGATTAGAGTGAGACTCGAGTAGAAACCATATGGGTTTGACAACACCATACCCGGTATACGATCTCTAGGATATTAGATGGATGAGGGACTATAGGTACACAGTAATTGAGGACAGACAAGTCTAATGGATTGGATTCCCCTGTATCGTCTGGGGACTGCGGCTTAGTGGCCTTGTATGCCCGTAGTCAATGAATCGAGTGAATTATTATGGAGATAATAATTTACTAAGCCAGAAGGAGTTCTGACAGGTATGACTCACAGCCAACTTGATATTGAGCCTAGAGGGTCACACACAAATGGTAGGCGTTGCGATAAGTAGAAGTTCAGATATGAGATATCCGTCGGAGCCCCTATCTTATTGGATATCCAATAAGCCCCTGAAATATTGGATCCCATGGACGAGATCCAATAAGAGCCCATGAGAGATTATTGGATAGAGATCTACTAATCTAAAAGGCTTGGGTAATTGGATGCAGATCCAATACCCAATAGGGGAGGATCCATTAGGGTTTGATAGGGGACCTCTATAAATAGGAGGGATTCAGTGGTTCATAGGCTAGAGCCTTTGCTTGCCTCTTTTATTCTCCTCCCCCTCTCCACCTCAAAGCAAGCCTGGAGTCTTTAGGAGCATCGTCGCAGCCCTATTGTGTGGATCACCGTTAGAGAGGATGACACTTGACCTCCTTCACCCTCTCCTAGAGATCTACAAGGAAACAAGGATATACGATCTCCCTAGGTAACACAATTTATTCTATATGCAGTTTGTTTCGTGGATTTTTGCGCACCAATCTTCGCACAACGACGAACATCTTTTTAGGAAATTGAGGATTTTATTTTTTTGTTCTTCTACTGCGCATGTGATGTCGCCCCCAAGATTTCCCAACAGCTTGTGTGCGTCAAAGCCATCAGGAGGCAATTTTGTCGATTGGCAATGTTCTATCCCTCTTGTAGAAGAGGATCTCCTCCATCCAAGTTGGGGTCGTGTCGGTTGCAACTGTTAGGATCAAGAGCACTAAGAGGGGGGGGGGTGAATTAGTGCAGCGGATTAAAACGTCGGTTTTGATAAATCTTTCATACGGTAAAAATTGAACTTGAAAGCGTATTCGTATAGTAGAGCAGCTAAGGTAATGAGTAAAATAAGTAAGAAAGTTTGCAGTAATGTGAATAGCAATAATGAAATGCAAACCAGAGATTACGCCGTTTTTAAAGTGGTTCGGTCAAATGACCTACATCCACTTGCGAGGCCCCTCTTTGACGAGGCTCCCACCTTCCACTAGCAAATCTCTTGAAATGGAAGGGTAAATACCCCTCTTACAACTCTTTACAAGCAGTTCACACTCTTACAGATTTTCAAGAAAGGAGGTGAACACTAGCAAATTGAAAACCAAGGATTGCTAAGACTTTTCTAAGACCTTTCTCTCAATCACTTGCTGCTCAAAAAGTTGTTCTCTCTGCTGAGAATTGAGGGGTATTTATAGGCCTCAAGAGGATTCAAATTTGGGCTCCAAAAATTTGAATTCTCTTATGTTCCCGAAGCTAGCGGTGCCACCGCCTGTCAGTGGCGGTGCCACCGCCTGTCAGTTTTGACACTGAAAGTGTACTGGGCGGTGCCACCGCTTGGCTCTCGGGTGCTGGGCGGTGCCACCGCCCAGACCGGCGGTTCCACCGCCTAGCTCTCGGCCTCTGGGCGGTGCCACCGCCTAGTCTAGGCGGTGCCACCGCCTATACTATTTCAGCTCACTGGTTGGGCTCCAAAATTGGCCCAAACCAGTCCGAACTTGGGCCGAATTGGCCCCTACTTGGGTCATAGGATTAACACCTAATCCTAGCCCTAATTAACGTACTAACTACAAATTTAAAGACATTTTCTAAGCTATTACAAAGTCCATAAGTCAAGACTTCTTCCGGCGAGCTTTCGGCGAACTTCCGGCGGTCTTCCGATAAACTCTCGGAAACCATTCTGCGGACTCCCGGCAAGCTCCTAGACTTCACGATTTGATCTTGGCGAGTTCCGACGAGCTTCTTCGGCAAGCTCCGATCTTTCTCGGTGAGCTCCGTGAACTTCCGACGAACCTTTTGGCGAGCTTCCGAAAAACCCTTCAGCAAGCTCCCTACTCATTCTCGGCTAGTTCCGGCAGCATTCCCGACGAACCTTCGGACTTCCGTCGAACTCTCGAACTCCCAATGAATCCTTCGCGCTTGACTCCGGCACTTTGTTTCGCTTTATGTCTTCATCGTTATCGTAGTTAATCCTGCACACACAAGCCAAAACTCTACTCCGATCTAAACAATTATTACAACGCGAATTGACATTCTGTTGCCCGGCACGTCATTGGTTGGCGCTTCGTCCGATTCTTCAGCGCATCGTCCACTCTTGCGGCTTGTTGCCCAATCGGCGGTTGACCTCCGCAACCCCGATATCCTTGGTGCAATTCCGCTCTCCTTGGCCCGATGCCCGACGTCCGAAGCGTTCTACCGTCCAATATCCTAACGTGATCTCCTCCGGCGCAACGTCAATTCCTCCTACGTCAACTGTCTAATCCTGATCGAGTAGACCTGCATCACTCAAAATGCAGTTAAACATCTAAACACAATCAATTAGTTTCATCATCAAAATCCGAGATTCAACAGCAACCACTTCTTCGGTCGTGATGGTTCGGCAAGGGAGTTGCTCAACCTCCAAAGGTGGTTCAATGTTTGGGCCCAAAGCGAGCTTTGCTAGGGCATTGGCTTGTACATTCTATGCCCATAGCACCCTTGTCATAGTGAAGTGCTGGAAATGGCTAGCGAGTCTTCTTTTCTCGAACAAGTATTTTGACATGGTAGTATCCCAAGCCTCATAATCTCCATTGATGTGATCGACCACCAATTGGGAATCAATCAAAACCTCAATGCTTTTGACTTGGAATTCGAGGGCTAGCTTAAGCTCGGACAGGAGTGCTTCGTATTTGGTTTCATTGTTGGTGGCTTTGAATCTGAAGCAAAATGCATGTCTAGATAATTGGCCATCGGGACCTTCTAGAACAAGGCTAGCGTTGCCCCTCTTAGCGTTTGCCGAGCCATCAACATGCAAGCTCCACCGTTGCTCGGTATGTCCATAGGTACTACCTTCGGGAGTCAATTCTGAGATGAAGTCGGTGATGACTTAGGCTTTGATGGCAGTCCTTGGGATATACTATATGTCAAATTCTTCTAGCTCGATTGACCATTTGAGCATTCATTCAGATATGTCAAATTTGGACAAGATTTGTCGTAGTGGCTGGTTGGTCACCACTTTGATTGGATAGGCTTGGAAATAAGGATGCAGCTTCCTGGCCATCCAAACAAGCACCAAAGCTAGCTTCTCCACTAGTTGGTATCACGTCTCGGACCTGCTCAAGATGTGGCTGGTGTAGTAGATTGGTTGTTGTTCTCTAGAATCTTCCCGAGTTAAGATCGAGCTGATCACGTGCTGGTAAGCCGCGAGGTGGAGGCTGAGTGGTTCACCCAAGGAGACCATAGTGAGTCGGGGTAGCTAGGTCAGATGCTTCTTAAGTTGCTCAAAGGCTTCTTCACATTCCAAGGTCCACCTGAAGTCCTTTGGATTCCTTAGGATTCAGAAAAAGGGGAGGCATTTATCCCCCGATCGGGATAGGAATCAAGTCAGGGTGGCAAGCCTCCCGGTCAAGCACCGCATTTCCTTTACCGAGCGGGGAGGTTGCATGTTGATGACGGCTTGAACCTTCTCTGGGCTTGCATCTATTCCCCTCCTATGGATGATAAAGCTGAGAAATTTTTTCGAGCTGACTCCGAAGGTGCACTTGGCAGGGTTGAGGTGCATGTCGAATTTCTACAATGTCCTGAATGTTTCAGCAAGATCCACCATATGAGTTCGGGCAAACTTGCTCTTTATGATCATATCATCAACATATACCTTAATGTTCCTTCCGATTTGTTGATTGAATATCTTGTTCAGCATTCTTTGGTAGATCGCCCCAATGTTCTTCAACCCAAATGGCATGACCCTGTAGAAGTAAACTCCTTAGTTTGTGATGAAGGCAATACGTTCCTGATCTTCTAGCGCCATCTTGATTTGGTTGTATCTTGAGAAGGCGTCCATGAACGAGAGGAGCTCGTGCCCTGAAGTTGCGTCGACCAATAGTCGATCCTCATGAGCAGATAACAGTCCTTTGGGCATCTCGATTAAGATCGATGTAGTTGATACACATTCTCCAACTCCCATTAGACTTTTTAACGAGAACCACATTTGACAGCCATCAGGGGTATTTTGCTTCAGTGATAAATCCTACCACTAGAAGTCACTCTACCTCATCATCCACCACTCTTTATCGATCAGGTACTAACTTCTGAGGCCTTTGCTTTACCGGTCGCGCTTGGGGACCAATGTTCAAGTAGTGCTATGCAACTCCTTGATCAATCCTGGGCATGTCGGCTGATGACCAAGTGAAGATATCAACATTTTTAGTCAGTAGGTTGATGAGCTACTCTCGCTTTTTCTCCGGGAGCTCGGACCCAACCTTGACGACCCTGTGTAGTCAGCCTCTGTCTAATGGTACCTCTAGAGTGTGTTCGATCAGTTCAGGGCACAACGACGGCTTGGCGATGTCCCTAGGGTTGATGATTCGCTACTCGTGCATTGGCTTCTTGGGTAGCATGACGGTCGCTAGTTAACATTGTTTGGATTCCCACGGGTCGCTCCTTGCCTCCCCAACCTTGGCTCAAGTTGGGAATTTTATTGCCCGGTGGTACGTGGAGATGACAGCTCTGAACTTGTTGAGGGTCGGGCGACTAGAATGGTGTTATATGCTGAGGGGAGCTCCACCACCATGAAGGTCACCATGACCATCTTGGACCTTGGTTCTTCCCCTAGGGTGACTAGTAAGATGGCGATACCAAGGGGTGAAATGAAATCACTAGTAAATCTAATAAGTGCTGATAGCATTGGCATGAGGTCTTTCTTGGTCAGGCCAAGCTTCCAGAAGGCATCGAAGTATAGGACGTCGGCGGAACTCCTGGTGTCCACCATGATCCTTTTAACCCGAGCATTGGCAATTCTAATCAAGATCACCAATGCACCATCATGTTTGGGGTACTCAGTTTCCCCAGCTAGGAAAGTGATTTTCGACTCTTGCGGTTGCCTCGGATGCTTTTCCAAAGTCGCTCGAGCATAAGCCTTTCGTCCTAACGTGTTATTCCCTCCCGAGGCTAGGCCGCCACTAATCACATCAATCTGCTTCTCGACCAGACCTGAAGGGTGTGGAAATGATTCCCACGGCCCTCTAACATAGTGATCGAGGTGCCCCCGGTGGATGAGCTCCTCGATCTAGTTCTTCAAGTCATGGCATTCCTCGGTGTCATGCCTATAGTCGCGATGAAATTAGAAGTACTTAGAGCGATTTCTGAGCTCGCGTGGGGTCTTCATCAGGTTTGGGTACCTTCAAGAGTCCCTTCTCCCTGATCTAGAGGAATATCTCTGTCCTGGAGGAGTTCAGAGGTAGAAGAGGGGGCTTCGGGAGCGACATGCTGGATCGATTGATCCTTCTTCTCAGCAGGGCCGAGATTTGTCCTCGGGATGGCTCCATTTGGGGGTCTTTTGTGTTCCTCGTGCTTTCCCGCCATCAGTGCCTCAATGGCTATATACTGGTTTGCGCATTGGAGCATCTCAGGGACAGTCATTGGTGGCCATTCGACCAACGACCAAAAGAATTTGGACGGTCGAAGTCCCATCAAGAACGCTTGCATTATCAAAGAAGGATGAGCATTGGGTAGTCCTCGGATCTCAACAGCAAAATGAATCATGAAGTGAGAGAGCAACTCGTCATCATTCTGGCTGAGGCTGAGGAGCAGGGCCGCGGATGGCTTTAGTTGCACACTGGCTAGGAAGTTGAGCTCGAACTCCTTGGCCAACTAGGGCTGTACCACATTCGAGCTAGGCCTCATAGTGTGGTGGGGAATGCTCTGCACATAAGACCATCTGAGGTGCTATATAGGGCCATCTAGCCCGAAAGGCAACCACGTGCTCTGTCAGGTCGGAGCCACCATCACAGGCCTCGAGCATGGGGAGGTGAAAGCTTGGTGGGACGGGCTTGTCTTGAATCTTTGGTATGAAAGGTGATCCTCCCGGAGGGGCCTCACCGAGCTCCTCCTTGGACTTATGAAACTCTTGTTAAACCTCATCTAGACGTCGATTAACCGAGCATAATTGAGCCCGAAGGGATTTTGCTGAATTGAACGACAACGTGTCGGGCTCAAGGCTGCTCGAATAGGGGCATCGGAGGTTTGGCATGCCATGCCCAAGTATCGGCCTTGGGTTCTCCAACTGTTCCTTGGGCAATGGGATGGTGTCCACCATTGGGGGTTGTCGGAGAGCTGGGGCGGCGCAGGAATAGGTGGCAGCAACTCCTGTTGCGGCATTTGTGGGAACATTGACTATTGGGCGAGTTGAGGAACAAGGGGGATGATGGTTTGCATCATCCCTGTCAAAGCTTGGACTTGGTGCATGAGGCTAAGGAACACCTCAGTTGAGATGGGGAGTTGACCCACGGTGGTCCCGAGAGGCGATAACCCAAGATCTGTGAATAGTCACCAATACCGGTTCGGGGTTGCAAAGACCCGTTTGCCTCTTGCCCTGGGGGAGGCGAGAGTTGTCCTCTGAACCCAAGAGCTGAGTGGGTCGGGAGGGGCTCGTCGCTAGGGCGCTCGCCCAGGTTACCTAGCTAGGGCTGATCTTGCAGCATCGACTCTCCTTTAATCTATTAGTGTCTCCTTATGTCGTGGCCGGGGAGTCAGCATGGCTAGGTTCATCTCTAGATGCGCAAGGTCGCTTGGGCTGGTACTTGGGTAATGGAGGTGGGCATCGGGTCGGGATGAACTATCGTCGTGATCCCGACCATGAGGTCTTCTGTGTTTAGTGCCTCATCTGTGTTCGTCGGATCCCTACACACTTGTCGGGGTCAGGAGTGGGGTTTTCTGACTCGACCCCTCCGAAGATTCAGTCAGCCTTCTATCTCATGGTCCCCCAAAAAAAGTTCCTCCTTTGCGCCGACCAGGGGGTGAGCCTTTATACTTGCACGCGGAGCCGATCGTACTTGGTCCATTAATGACCATTGATCGCTGGAGTGGCCGACCCATATTTCCCACATAGTTGTCAACTGACCTGTATGGGTCGACACCAAGCGACGCCGCCTTGGGCTTTCCAAGGCGGCCACACATCCTACGGCGTTGTCCCAAGCTTTCCGAGATGGCATCATATCACTTGGCGTACTACGCATGGCTTTGTATGGTCGTGAGGGGATCTGGGTCCGACCTGTTGAGCTGACACGGTCTACCACCTCGGCTCTGTAGGTCGTCTGATGATGACATGCCTGAGGGTGTGCGTTGCTAGTATATGCCATATCAAAAATAAAACAAATTTTTACAAGTACTAGCAAGAAAAGTAGGTATTCCAATTAGGTTTGGGTACGTGGGAAGTTAATCAAGAATTAGTATGAATTATTTTTATAAGTATTAGACTAATTTCTTCATCAATCAATTATATTGGGATTGATAAGTATTTTAAGATTTCTAGAATTTGTATCTCAAAAGATAAGAAATCATAGTACGAAGATTTCTCACGAGACTCTA
>CM017189.1:0-42500 GCA_004837865.1 Musa balbisiana | reverse complement strand
GTTGTCCCAGGATACGTGGAGCGGTGTCATGCGGCACGTCCCGGGATGCACGGAGCGGCGCCATGCGGTGCCATCCCGGGACACGCGGAATGGCGCCAGGCCTTGGTACTGAACCCGATTTGTGGCGTGGGCGTACTCCTCTTACGAACCTGGTTATGACGTGGCCAAAACCCAAAATATGCCTTATCACTTCTCCCCTCCATCGAGGCGTGCTACGGGGTCCTTGTGAAGGGGCGAGGGGTGCACCTGGAGCGTTGTGGTTGCGTTGATTGCTGTCGATCGAGTGTCTTATCTTTGGGCTTGGGTTATGGCGGATTGCAAGTCAGGAATTAATCTAGCGTGACTCGGGTAATGAATTGGGCCGGCGAGTAGCAAGTCAGGAACCGATCTGGCGCGACTTAGGTAATGGACTGGGCCGGCGAGTCGCAAGTCGGGAACCGATCTGGCACGACTCGAGCAATGGACTGGGCCGGCGAGTCGCAAGTCGGGAACCGATCTGGCGCAACTCGAGCAATGAATTGGGCCGGCGAGTCGCAAGTCGGGAACCGATCTGGTGTGACTCGGGTAATGAACTGGGCCGACGAGTCGCAAGTCAGGAACGGATCTGGCATGACTCGGGTGATGAACTGGGCCAGCGAGTCGTAAGTCAGGAACTGATCTAGCGTGACTCGGGCAATGGACTGGGCCGGCGAGTCGCAAGTCGGGAACCGATCTGGCGTGACTCGGGAAATGGACTGGGCCGACAAGTCGCAAGTCGGGAACCGATCTGGCACGACTCGAGCAATGAACTGGGTTGGCGAGTCGCAAGTCGAGAACCGATCTGGCGCGACTCGAGCAATGAACTAGGCCGGCGCACCTCGTGTCACGCTAGTTGGAGCGATGTTGGTTCTAGCAGGAATCCGTGTTACGCATGGAGCCTTTCGCCACGTGATGTGCCGAGCGGGGCGGCGTCAGTTCTGGCGGGAGACATCCTGTCGTGAGTTGCCTTTTGGCGGGAAATCTTAGGTGACGGGGCATTTTTTGATGGGATTTTTTAGACCGGCGAATCTGGGGAATTCGAGGAATCATGATGGTTTCAAAGGCTGCGGTCATCCCCCTCCTCGGAAAGCTCAATCGTCACCTCTAGGATGAAACGACATGCTCTTTATAAGCTTCCATCAGAGGGGTTTCCATCATTCTTGCCCAGCCGCCGTCACCTCGTCTGGCCGCCATAGCCTCGCTTGTTCCATTCAACGACCCGGCTTCTTCCCCACTATTTCGAGGTTGGGATGTCTTCGCCTTCCTCGTCTTCTTCTTCTTCTTCTTCTTCTTCTTCTTCTTCTTCTTCCGAGGGCCTAGGGGCTACCCATTTGCCTTCGGGAGGTGTACCTCTAAAGGTCGTGGGGGGTTCTGCCATGCTTGCGAATCTCAAGTAGTGGCATGATGTAGACTCGGTGGTGATCGAGGAGCTTCTGGGAGAGCTTTGGGATCGTTATTGTATCCCGGAGTGTTATAGCCTTTTTGCCCTCCCATCCGGGTCAGCGGCTGTACGATCAGTTTCCCCAGGGGTTTGGGCTCAGCGGCTGTACGATCAGTTTCCCCAGGGGTTTGGGCTGACGGTGGGTGCCCTCGAGGCGGGACTGTGATTCCTGCTTCATCCCGTGATCAAGGATTGCCTCCGTAAGTGGGGTATATCACCATCTCAAATGGTGCCGAACTCCTGGCACTATTTGGTGGCTTTCCTCTAGGAGTGTCGTGCGGCCGGGATAGAACCGTCTAGGGCTCTATTCCTGGCCTGCTTCCAACTGTGTAGGGGACGAGGCGGTTATTACCTGACCGCTCGTAGTGGGTTTAAAATTAGTGGCGCCCCCTCCAACAACAAAGGTTGGAAGAGCCGCTTCTTCTTTGTCAGTTGCAGTCGGGGGTGGGGCTTCAGCACCGGGTGGACTTCCCGCACCGTCGACAATGTCCTCTCGCTACTTTCAGGCAGAGAGTCAGCGGATGTGAATCGGCTGAGGAGCATTCTGTCCTCTTCTCGGGCAATCATGGAGATGACCGAGGAGTGGTTGGTCGAGGCGGGGCTGAGCCTGGTCGTTAGGGGTATGGTTGCCTACACGCCATATATTGTTCGCTTGTCCCGAGCTATCTGACCAGTTGGGTTTTTCTTGCAGAGATGGTGGATCTTCGATCTGCAAAGAAGGCGCTTCACGCCAAAGCCATTGTGGATCTATCTCAGGGCGGCGAGGATTCTGGAGTCGAGGGTGTCCAAAAGAGGGGTGCGCTTGAGGGGGCATCGGGAGCTCTAGAAGCGAGTCGGCCCACCAAGAAGCTGAAGACTGTGGTTCGAAAGGCGCCCGCAAGATCGATGGCTCGTGAGCGCGCCTTCCCAGGATCAACAGAAGCCACTCCCCCGAGTGAGGGTCCGGGGAGCGCAAAAGGAAAGGGAGCGGTTGGCTCGTTTGGCGACGATCTTGTAAAGAGGGCATCGATGCGCCCGAAGTCGAGGTGGGATTTGTGCCGCGTCGGTCGGTCAGAGGGCGAGGAGTACTGGGCCTCGAGTATGACCTGATGGGAATATATCGCAGAAATAACCTTTGTATAGGAACAAATACTAGAAGACCATAATACGCAGTGGAATTAAATGGAAACACAATCAAACAGAACACCAAGATATACGTGGAAAACCCCTTCAATGTGAAGGGTAAAAACCACGGGGCAAACTAGAGATAATCCACTATGAGAATAATGAATATACAAATCTCAATCTCTTGCCCAAAACCCTAGCAACAACCACAAGAGAATAACTGGGATACAAGGATCACGTCACTGCTCACAATATCTAAAACCTCCCCAAGTAATCACAGCAAGAGTCTACTGTATATTCGATCTAACCTGAGATGAGAACACTGCTAGATGATTGAGAACAGTCTCTCTGCGTTGTCCTTGTCTTCTTCCCTTTCTTTCTCTTCCTTTTCTGCCTTGTTCTCCTTCTTCTCTTTGGAATCCCGTGGCTGTATTGATCTCCCACGTTGCTACCTTATTTAAGCCTTTTTCTACCTCTAAAACGCAGCCACCACACCGCCCTAATCTTAATTAGGGTTAGGTTAAGAGGGGGTGTGGGTTGTGGGCTGCCCAAGCCCACTATGGGCTGAATATGTGGGCTGCTAGCCCAACAACCTCCCCCTTCAGCCCATAAGGGAGGCTGTCCCATGACTCCTCAATGTGAAGCCATGTCGACCAGCTGTCGGCATATCTCCTGTCTTTTTTTTGGTAAGGCCTTCGTCAACATGTCTGCTCCGTTGTCATCTGTATGAACTTTCTGAAGCTGCAACTGCTTCTCTTCAAATACATTTCGAATCCAGTGGTATCTGACATCTATATGCTTTGACTTGGAATGAAACATTGGGTTCGTACATAAATGGATGGCACTCTGGCTGTCACAATGCACCACATAATTTTCCTGTTTCAGACCCAATTCTTGTAAGAATTCTTTCATCCATAACATTTCTTTGCATACCTTTGTAGCAGCAATATATTCTGCTTCTGTGGTAGAGAGAGCAATACACCTTTGCAACCTGGATTGCCATGACACAGCTCCCCCTACAAAAGTAAGTACATAACCTGAAGTAGACTTCCTCGTATCTATATCTCTTGCCATATCTGCATCTGTGTAACCTGTCAACACAGGTGGTCCACCTCCAAAGCTTAAACAAACCTTAGAGCTCCCTCTAAGATATCTAAAAATCCACTTCACTGCTGCCCAGTGCTCTTTACCTGGATTTGCAAGAAATCTGCTAGTAACACCCACTGCATATGCGATGTCCGGCCTTGTACATACCATCGCGTACATTAAACTTCCAACTGCTGAAGCATAAGGAATCTTTTGTATTTTCTCCTTCTCCTCATCACTTGATGGACTCTATTCTGAGCACAACTTGAAGTGACCTGCAAGAGGAGAACCAACTGGTTTTGCATTGCTCATACTGAATCTTTCTAATACCTTCTCGATGTATTTCTCCTGTGACAACCAAATCTTTTTATTTTTCCTGTCACAAAAAATCTGCATACCTAGTATTTGCTTTGCTGGCCCCATGTCCTTCATTGCAAAAGACTCACTCAGTTCCTTCTTCAACCTGTCAATGTTAGACATATCTTTTCCAAGAATAAGCATGTCATCAACATAAAGTAAGAGAATAATAAAATCCTCACCAAACCATTTGATGTACACACAATGATCTAAAGCCGTTCTTTTGTATCCATTTTCTATCATAAATGAATCAAACTTTCTGTACCACTGTCTTGGAGCTTGCTTCAGCCCATACAAGCTCTTCTTCAACTTACAGACAAAGTTCTCATTACCTTTGACTTTGAAACCTTCTGGTTGCTCCATATAAATTTCCTCCTCCAAATCCCCATGAAGGAAAGCTGTCTTCACATCTAACTGCTCAACCTCCAAGTCCTGGCTAGCAGCAATACCAAGAGCAACACGAATAGAAGACATTTTAACAATAGGAGAAAATATCTCTTCAAAGTCAATACTTTTCTTTTGACCAAAGCCTTTCACAACCAATCTAGCTTTGTACTTTGGTTGAGAACAATATTCTTGAGTCTTCAACCTGAAAACCCACTTGTTCTTCAAGGCATTCATTCCATTTGGTAGCAGTACCAAATCATAAGTGTGGTTCTTCTGAAGAGCATCAATCTCTTCCTGCATAGCAACTAACCACTTCTCTTTTTGCTCACCTTCAACTGCTTCCTGGTAACTCTCTGGTTCACCTGCATTAGTAAGCATCACATACTCATCTGTAGAGTATCTTCTGGAAGGTTGACGTTGTCTAGAAGATCTTCTCAACTGAGGTTCTGTTGGAACTTGCTCTCCAACTTCTTCTTGCTCAACATGTCCTGCAGGTAGATCAACGTTAGGCTCTACACTATCTTCCTGCACATCTCCCCCATCACCCTGATATACTGGAGGAGTAACTGGGTCACAATCTGCTAATCCTTCTACAGAAGTTTTGGCCGGTGTCTTTTTCTTCAAATCTTCAAAGGTTTGATCCTCAAAGAAAACTATATCTCTGCTTCTGAACACCTTCTGCTTTTCTGGATCCCAAAGCCTATAACCAAAATGATCATGTGAGTAGCCAAGAAAAATACATTCTTTAGTCTTACCATCCAGCTTGGACCTCTCATTATCTGGAACATGTGCAAATGCACGACAACCAAACACTTTCAAATGCTTGTAGGAAACATCTTTCCCTGACCATACGTGCTCTGCAACATCACCATCTAGGGCTGTACATGGTGATAAGTTGATCACATCAACTGCAGTCCTCAAAGCCTCATCCCAAAACCTTTTGGGTAGCTTGGCCTGTGAAAGCATACATCTGATCTTTTCCATGATGGTGCGGTTCATCCTCTCTGCAATTGCATTATGCTGAGATGTACTAGGAACTGTCATCTCATGTTGGATCTCATGTGACCTGCAATAATCATTAAACAATCCTGTATACTCACCACCATTATCTGATCTTATGCATTTCAATTGTCTTTCTGTCTCCCTTTCAACCCTAGCATGAAACTCTTTGAAGACATTAATCACCTGATCTTTGGTCTTCAAAGCATAGGCCCAAACTTTCCTGGAAAAATCATCTATAAAAGTGACAAAATAAAGTGCACCACTGATACCAAGAACATCAACAGATCCACCAGGAGTTTTTGTCCTCAAAGGACCACATACATCTGTATAAACACGGTCTAAGGCATGCATTTTTCTAGACAAAGCAGCACTAGCAAATGAAACTCTATGTTGTTTACCAGCCAAACAATCAATACAAGGGTTCAAATGTATACCTTTGAGATCTGGTAATACCTCTCTCTTGGAAAGAGCTTGCAGCCCCTTCTCGCTCATGTGTCCCAATCGCCTATGCCACAACTCCATACTGAAGTCTTTCTCTGTAGCATTTAACTGCTCACCATAAGCTTTAGCCTGCAACCTGTACAAAGTATGACATTTCTTTCCACTAGCTATAACAAGAGAACCCTTACTGGGCTTCCATTGCCCTCTGTGAAATCTGCTTTCATAGTCTTCATCATCCAGTCTTCCAACTGAAATTAAATTCAGCCTCAAGTCAACCACATGCCTCACATCCTTAAGTACCAACTTGCAGCCAAGGTTGGTCTTTAAATGGATATCACCCATGCCGATGATGTCTGCTATGCCATAGTTGCCCATCTTGACAACACCAAAATTTCCAGACCTGTATGTAGCAAAAAACTCTCTCCATGGTGTAGCATGATAAGAAGCACCTGTGTCAATCACCCACTCAAGATCCTAACACACACAAGAAAAAATATCATCAGAAGGAGACAAAATCAAATAATCACCACCCTGCACTGTAGCTGTAGTATTATTCTTTGACTCTATAGACTCCACTTCTTTTCCCTTTTTCTTGTTCTTCTTAGGTTGCTTACATTGGTTCTTGTAATGTCCTTTCTCACCACAGTTATAGCAAACAATATCTTTTCTTGATCTTGACTTGCTCCTACCCATGCGTGAACTGCTTCTAGACTTTGACCTTCCTTTGTTCTCTGAGATAAGTGCCTGTGAATCATTCTGAGATGTTGCTGAACTCTTCCTTCTCAACTCCTCATTCAACAAACTGCTTGTTACTTGACTCATGGTGACAACACCATCTGGCGCAGAATTACTGAGGGAAACCACCAATGTCTCCCAACTTTCTGGTAATGAACTGAGAAGTAACAATGCCTGCAACTCATCATCAAGAAACATTTTCATAGAGGATAACTGGTTAGTAATACTCTGCATTTCATTCAAATGCTCATCAATAGAAGCACCCTTTCTATATTTTAGGTTCACAAGTTTTCTGATTAAAAAAGCTTTGTTCCCAACTGTTTTTCTTTCATAAAGACTTTCCAACTTTTTCCAAAGAGAATATGCAGAAATTTCAGTAGAAACATGGTGAAAGACACTATCATCAAGCCACTGTCTAATAAACCCAATTGTTTTTCGATCTAACCTCTTCCACTCATCATCTATCATAGTTGTGGGTTTTGCACTATCCCCCTGCAAAGGTCCATACAAATCTTTGCAATACAAGAGATCTTCCATTCTTGGTTTCCATATCATCCAATTATTTCCATTTAAACTAATCATGCGAGAAACATTACTGGCCTCCATGTTCAAATACAAAATTAAATCACTACAACCCTGCTCTGATACCAGTTGATGGGAATATATCGCAGAAATAACCTTTGTATAGGAACAAATACTAGAAGACCATAATACGCAGCGGAATTAAATGGAAACACAATCAAACAGAACACCAAGATATACGTGGAAAACCCCTTCAATGTGAAGGGTAAAAACCACGGGGCAAACTAGAGATAATCCACTATGAGAATAATGAATATACAAATCTCAATCTCTTACCCAAAACCCTAGCAACAACCACAAAAGAATAACTGGGATACAAGGATCACGTCACTGCTCACAATATCTAAAACCTCCACAAGTAATCACAGCAAGAGTCTACTGTATATTCGATCTAACCTGAGATGAGAACACTGCTAGATGATTGAGAACAGTCTCTCTGCGTTGTCCTTGTCTTCTTCCCTTTCTTTCTCTTCCTTTTCTGGCTTGTTCTCCTTCTTCTCTTTGGAATCCCGTGGCTGTATTGATCTCCCACATTGCTACCTTATTTAAGCCTTTTTCTACCTCTAAAACGCAGCCACCACACCCCCCTAATCTTAATTAGGGTTAGGTTAAGAGGGGGTGTGGGCTGTGGGCTGCCCAAGCCCACTATGGGCTGAATATGTGGGCTGCCAGCCCAACATGACCAGCCTTCCCGCCGGGGCATCAGGAGCCCCCTATGTCGCTCGGTGGCCCACTCTCAAGGCTGACAGTCATATCTGGGCCAACGGGCCGACGGCTCAAGAGTTTATCCGGGGGACGCTGCACCCAACTATGGCCAAGGAACTTTATGGCTCCACCTCAGAGGTGCTAGCAGATCGGGCGGCCAAGTCACTAGTTTAGGTAAGTAGTAGCATTCCTCTCTTTGGTGCTCCCTCCTTTGCATGGGTCTTGATGTTAATTTTGGTACAGGGTCAACACTATGCCATGGCGCTGATTGACCAAGTCCTTGATGCCGGGTGGGTGATTGAGCATCAATCGGATACTTACGCCACCCTTCGCCTAGAGAACCAGGAGCTGAGGAACTTGTTCGGTTCAGAGGTTGTGGCAGCGGTCGAGCAGCGTGCCTCGGCCTTGGACAAGGAAGTGAGCCGCCTGAAAGCCGAGTTGGAGGAAAGCCAGTCTCGCGCTCGGATGCTGGACGATGAATTGCGGACCCACCCTTTCGAACGACGTCGAGTCTGCCCGGTCTTCCGCTTGGGCTACTAAAGAGGCCCTGAAGGAGGAACAATTGGAGCTGCCAAAGAGGATACAGAGGGTGATCGCCGAGTACAAGGCGTTTGTCGGGTTTCAGTGTGGCCTGGTGAGGTTGGGACGGGTGACATACGAGTTCGGATACCGGGTGGCTTGTGCTCGCATTCGGGTGGGTCATCCGGAATTGGAACTGGAGCTGGATCCTTTTGCCGACCATCCAGCGGATGAGGCTGCGGACATGCCGGCGAGCGTTCCTTTCGACGACGGGCCCGAAACTCCCCCTCCGAGTTGACTTGTATTTGCTTTTCTTGGTTTCAGTCGGGTTGACTCTTGGAATTGTATTGCCTGATCATCGTATGTACTCTCTCATTAATAGAGAAATTTTTGTTATGTATTTCTGGCCGTGGCTGTGCATGTTTTTCAATAACATACACTCCAATCGTCTTGCCTGACTTCTTTCACGGGTAGAACCTTTTCAGATTTGCTGCATTCCATGTTCTTGGCAGGGGGTTCCCTTCCATAGTTTTGAGTCGTAGGTCCCTTCTCAGACAACGTCGTAGACCTGATAGGGGCCTTCCCAATTGGGCGCAAGTTTTCCCCTTGCTCGGGTCGAGTCGCTTATCTCGGCCTTTCGGAGGACGAGATCCTTGACCTTGATCGGTCACGGGCGAACCTTGTGGTTGTACATCCGAGCTACAGCCTTCTTGTATGCCAAGATACATAGGTGCGCCTCGGCTCTCCTTTCTTCGAGGAGATCCAGGTTTGCTTGTAGGCCTTCCTCAGAATTTGCTTGTTTAAAGCCGGAGGTGCGTAAGGTTGGGAACACCATCTCTGGTGGAAGGATCGCTTCGGTTCCGAACGCGAGGCTAAACGGAGATTCTCCCGAGGCTGCTTTTGGTGTTGTTCGCATCGCCCATAGGACACTAGGAAGTTCGTCCACCCAGGTTCCGTGTGCGCCCGTGATCCTTTTCTTAAGGCCCTCCAGGATCGCCCGATTCATTATTTCGGTTTAACCGTTGGTTTGGGGGTGCGCAACCGAGCTGAACTTTAAATGTATCCCATACGACTAGCAATAGGCCCTGAACTTGGTGTTGTTGAACTGAGCTCCATTGTCAGTGACAATAGCTCTTGGAATCCCAAATCGAGTGATAATGTTCTTCCAAGTGAAACTTCGAACTTGTTTCTCGGTGATGGAGGCCAAAGGTTCGGCTTCAACCCATTTTGTGAAGTAATTGACCCCCATTATGAGGAAGCATCGTTGTCCTGAAGCTGGAGGAAAAGGCCCGAGGAGGTCAAGTCCCCACTAGGCGAAGGGCTAGGCTACTTCCATCGGGGTGAGGGGGACCGCTGGCTGGTGTTGTAGTCGGGCGTGTCTTTGACACCGTTGACATTGTTGTACGTATAATGTGGCATCTCGGCGTATTGTCGGCCAGTAATACCCCTGTCTGAGAGTCTTGAAGGCTAAAGTTTGTCCCCCAATATGCTCCCCACAGATTCCCTCGTGGAGTTCAGCGAGGACCGATTCAGCTTCTGATGGTACGAGACATCATAGGAGAGGTTGAGAAAAACCCTTGCGGTATAGCTTTCCACCAACTATGCAATACTAGGCTTGGGTTCGCCTTAGTTGTTTCGCGACCACTGGATCGTCGGGCTTCGTCCTGTCTTTCTTGAAGCGAAGGATTTCCTCCATCCAGTTCGGCGAGACTTGAGTTTCAACGACGTCGTGTGATGGTATTGTTGGTGCCATTACGAGTTCGGTTGCCGAGGTTGCTTCTAGGCTGCGGGCGGAGGCCAACTTAGCCAAAGCATCGGCCTATGTGTTCTAAGCTCGAGGTATTCAAGTGACCGAAAGGTGGTTAAAGAGACGGGCGAGCCGCCGTGCTTCCGCCAGGTATAACGTCATGGTCGATTCTCGGGCTTCATAGTTCCCATTGATGTGCCCTATCACCAACTGGGAGTCGCTGAAAACCTCGAGGTCGTCCACCTGCATTTCCAAGGTGAGGCGTAGGCCGTGAAGTAGCACTTCATACTCGGCCTCGTTGTTGGTGGCTCAGAATTGTAGCCAGAGCGATCTTTTGTAGATTTCTCCGGTTGGGCCCTTTGGGATAAGTCCGATCTTGGCTGCCTCAATGGTGGCTGAGCCATCTACGTACAAGGTCCATGTGCGACTGTTGTTTTCCTGCTCATCTGTACGACTTTCAGGGGTTAGCTCTGAGATGAAGTCGGCCAGTACTTGAGCTTTGACGGCGGTTCTAAGAGAGTATTGAATGTCGAATTCACCGAGTTTGACTGACCACCGTAGCATTCACCCTGATGCATCAAATTTGGATAGGATTGTCGCAACGGCTGGTTGGAGATGACTTTGATTGTGTGAGCTTGGAAGTATGGTTGCAGCTTTTGGGCCGTCTTCATCAGCGCGAGGATCAACTATTCGATCGGGGAATACCGTACTTTGGCCCCATCAAGGACGTGGCTGACATAGTAGATAGGTTGTTGCATTGGTGGTGTTTCCCGAACTAATACTGAGCTGACCGCCTGCGCTGAGGCCGCCAGGTAAAGACCAAGGGTCTCTCCTGGCTCGGGGGAGGCGAGTCGGGGCAAGTGGACGAGGCACGCCTTTAACCTTTTGAAGGCTTCTTCACATTCTGGAGTCCACGCGAAGCTGTCGGCCTGTTATAGAGCCCGGAAGAAGGGAAGGCACTTGTCACCTAATCGTGATACGAATCTGCTGAGTGCCGCCAGCTTTCCGGCAAGGTGCTGCACCTCCTTGATGGAGAGGGGTGGATGCATCTCGGTTATGGCCCGAACCTTCTCCGGGTTGGCGTCTATCCCTCTCTAGTGGATGATGAAACCGAGGAATTTTCCTGAGTTAATCCCGAAGACGCACTTTGCGGGATTTAGGCACATGTTGAATCGTCTAAGGGTTTGGAAAGTTTCTGCCAGGTCGGCCAGGTGTGCGCTTGTGGTTTTGCTCTTCACAATCATGTTGTCCACATATACTTCCATGTTCCTCCCGAGCTGGTGTTTAAATAGCTTGTCGACCATCCTTTGGTAAGTTGCCCCGGCGTTTTTCAGGCTGAACGACATTACTTTGTAGCAGTATACTCCCCTGTCGGTGATGAAGGTGGTGTTCTCTTGGTCTTTTGAGGCCATTCGGATTTGATTGTAGCCCAAGAATGTGTCCATGAACATAAGAAGTTCATAGCCTATAGTGGCATCGACTAGCTGGTCTATCCTTGGAAGTGGGTAGCAGTCTTTGGGGCATGCTCGGTTGAGATCAGTATAATCAATGCACATCTGCCAGCTTCCATTGGGTTTTTTAACGAGGACTACATTCGACAGCCATCGAGGATACTTCATCTCGGTAATAAACCCATCCTCTTTAAGGTGGTCGACCTCCTCGCTAATCGCCTTTTGTTGATCAGGGGTGAACTTCCTTAGCCTTTGCTTCATTGGCCTGGCCCCGGGGTCGATGCTAAGTTGGTGTTGGGCGACCTCCTGATCAATCCCTGGCATTTCCTTGGGGGACCATGCGAACACATCGGCATTTTTTCTCAGGAAATCGATGAGCTGGAGCCGATTTTCTTCAAGTTGTGTCGTACCGACTTTCACGGTCAGATCGGGTCAGTTCCTTTTCAAAGGGACCTCGGTGAGTTGTTCCGGGGGCTCAAGGCGCCTCGGCGATATGGCTCCCTCTCGGGGATCCTAGTATTAGGGGGGTGACTTCTCCGGGAGAGCAACCGCTGTAAGGTAGCATCGCCTTGATTCTCCTGGATCGCTTCGTGATTCCTCGATCCCCACCGAAGTTGGAAACTTGATGGCCCGATGGTAGGTAGAGACTACCACTTTCAGTTTGTTGAGTGTCGGGCGGCCGAGGATGACGTTGTAGGTTGAGGGTAGGTCGACCACCATAAAGGTAGTCATTGTCGTCTTGGTCCTTGGTTCTTCCCCGATGGTGACGAGGAGTGTGGTGGTGCCGAGCGGGGAGATGGAGTCCCCGGTGAACCCGGTAAGTGCCGAGTCCATGGGAGTGAGGTCCTCTACAGTCAGGCCGAGCCTCCTGAAGGCGTCGAGGTATAGCACATTGGCAGAGCTCCCAGTGTCAACCATTACTCTTTTGACTCAAGCGTTGGCGATCTGAATGGAGATCACCAAAGCATCATCGTGATGAGAGCGCTCAACCTCTTCAGCTCCGAAAGTGATTTCAGGCTTGAGCTCGGGTCGAGGACGTTTCTCCACCGCGCTGCGGGCATAGGCCTTCCTTTCCGTTGAGCTGCTACCGCCGATCGCCGGTCCTCCAGAGATGATGTCGATCGGTCTTTCGACGGGCTCCCTGGGACGTGGGGTCACTTCTCGGGGCTCCTTGAGAAAGCGACTGAGATGACCTCTTCGAATCAGGTCCTCGATTTGGTTTCGGAGGTCGCGGCAGTCTTTCGTGTTGTGGCCGTAGTCCCGGTGGAACCTGCAATATTTTGATCGGTCTTTGTGAGTAGCTTTCATGGGGTTGGGCGGTTGCAAAAGACCCTTCTCCCTGATTTGGAGGAAGATCTCGGTACGAGATGAGTTCAGCGGGAGAGGCGGGGGCCTCGGGAGCAGCAGCTCGGGTCGGTCGGGCCTTCGGCGGGGTTGTACCGGGGCTGCTAAGGTAGCACCTCGAGGCTGCTCGACCCTTGGTCTCTTTCTGTCCGCGCACCTTCTAGCCACCAGTGCTTCGGTGGCAACGTACTGGTTGGCACGCTAAAGCATCTCGGGGATGGTTATTGGCGGCTTCTCGATCAGTGACCAGAAGAACCTCGAGGGCCTCAACCCCATTAGAAACGCCTGCATGATCAGAGAAGGGTGAGCGTCCGAGAATCGCTGGATTTCAACGTCAAAATGCACCAAAAACTGGGAGAGCGTCTCGTCCTCGCGCTGGGATAACGCGAGCAGGGCGGCCATGGAAGGTTGGGGTCGTGTGCTGGCGAGGAAATTTTGCTTGAACTCCCTAGAAAGCTGATCGAAGGATGAGACCGAGGACTGGCACAGTCAACTGAACCATGCGCGCGCTGGCCCCCTGAAGGTGGTTGGGAATGCCTGACACATTAATGCATCGGAAGTGCCATAGAGGGCCATCTAAGCCCGAAACGCGGCGACGTGCTTCGCACGGTCGGAACCGCCATCATATATCTCCAATGCCGGCAGCCTGAAGTTAAGAGGTATAGGCTTTTCTTGTATTTCCTTAATAAAGGGGGACCCACCTGAGGCACCCTTGTTTGGCTCGCTCCGTGATTTCTGAAGCTCACGTTGGAACTCGTCTAGGTGATGGTTGACCCGGGAGAGTTGTATTTTGAACGAGGCGTCCGCCGAGTTAGACGATATGGTGTTAGGCTCGGGGCGAGGTGGTGTGACTTGGCAGGGCGTAGGTACATTTTGCTCGGGCGAACCTCTCAGGTCTGTCGTTCTGTCTCGGGTTTCCCTTGTCGCGACCTGCTCCCTGCCCGACCTCTGCCGGGTCGGGTCGGTCGCCAACCGCACGATTTGGGGAATGAGTGGGACGAGGGTCTACATCATCCCTACCATTGCCTGAACTTGCTTAGTCAGGCTAAGGAACGCCTCAAGCGATACGGTTGAGGGTCCCGTGGTAAGTCCGGGGGGCAACAACCCCGGGTCGTTGAACAGGCGCCAGTAACGATCTGGCGTTGAGGCCGGGATTCCCCTATCTTTGAGGATGGGGAGGGACTGATCTCCTGGTCCGGTAGAGGGGTGACCGATCGATGGTTCTCCTTCGGGGAGGGCTCTTGTGAGATGCTCCTGCAACATGGCCCTCCTTCTAGCGCCAAAAATATTGATGAACTGAAGCACCGTGGTAGATGAGTCAGCATGGCCTGCTCCACGGGGCAATGTCGGGAGTCTCCGGTGGGCTCGGCTGGCTCTTGAGATTGATCGACCACTAGTTCGAGTGTTGGTTCCGGGATCTTGACCAGCGTTTCCTCTCCTCAGAAGGTGGGGGGTTTCCTACAAAAGAAGAGACCGTCGTCAGATATTTTCTGACTTTGGTCCCTCCGACGATCAAGTCAGTGGCGGATGGAATCTTCTTTTTTTCTCTTTCCCTGGTTGGATGCCGGTCAAAGGCTTTTATACTACTGTACGAGGGTCGGTCATACCCGGGTTCGGCACGACGACAGATCCTCGAGGGATGAGATGGTACCTGTGTGGTCATTGTCCCAGGACACGCAGAGCGGTGTCATGCGGCGCCGTTCCAGGATGCGCGGAGCGGCGCCATGCGACGCCGTCCTGGGACACGTGGAACGGCGCCAGGCCTTGGTATTGAACCCGATTTGTGGCGCGAGCGTACTCCTCTTATGGACCTGGTTATGACTTGACCAAGACCCAAAATATGCCTTATCATTCATTTTCTATAGTTAATATTGATCATGTTTTCTTCTAATGAAATTTTGTTATGGATTTCTGATGTTCCTCCGTTGTTCTATGAGATTTTAACTTTTTTTTTTGGAACGAGGGGGCTTGGCCATCCAAAGGAAATAGCAATGATGCTTTCATATGTCAAGCCCTTATTATTATTGGGCTTTGGGGTCTATTGGAAGGCTTGGAATGGTTTTTATTTTCACAACAATCAACATAAGCTTAATATGTTAATTGGTTGAATAATGGCTCCCTTCTAGCAATCAAAAGAGAATAACAGTAATATTTTCATGTGTTCAACCGGGCTTTTGGTTCTTTTAGAAGGCTTAGAATAATTTGTATTTCCACAATAATCAACTTAAGCTTAATACATTAATTGGTAGAACATCAACTTCCTTCTGACTATCAAAAGGGAATAACAATAATGTTTTCATATGTTGAGCCCTGATTGTTATTGGGCTTTAAGTCTTTTAAAAGGTTTAGAATGATTTTTATTTTTATAGCAATCAGCCTAGGCTTAATGTGTTAATTGGTAGAACAGTGGCTTCCATCCAGCTATTAGAAGGAAATAACAATAACGTTTTCATGTGTTAAAACCTAATTATTATTCGGCTTTGGATCCTTTAGAAGGCTTGGAATAATTTTTATTTTCACAGCAACCAACTTAAGCTTAATATGTTAATTGGGAGAATAGTAGCTTCTTTCTTGCTATCAAAAGGGAATAACAATAATATTTTCATGTGTCCACCCTAATTATTATTGGGCTTTGAGTCCTTCAGAAGGATTAGAATGATTTCTATTTCTACAGTAACCGGTCTAGGCTTAATGTATTAATTGATAGAATAATAACTTCCTTATGGTTATTAGAAGAAAATAATAATAATATTTTTATGTGTCGAGACCTAATTGTTATTACGCTTTAGGTCATTTAAAAGATTTAGAATGATTTTTATTTTCACAACAACTAGGTTAAGCTTAATGTGTTAATTGGTAGAACAGTAACTTCCTTCTAGCTATCAAAAAGGAATATAATAATGTTTTCATGTGTTGATTATTATTAGGCTTTGAGTCCTTTATAAGGCTTAGAATGATTTTTATTTCTATAACAACTAGCCTAGGCTTAATTTGTTAATTGGTATAACTATGGCTTCTGTCAGGAAAGAATCGACACTAGGGGGGAGGGGGTGAATTAGTGCGATGATAAAAATTACATCAGTTCAAAATTTTTCATTTCGATTAAAACTGATTCCGATGAAAATCGTTTCGTAAAGATTTGAACTTGAAAGCGTATGTGAGCATAGGAGTAGTAAAAGCACAGTAAGGAGGAAAAGCAGTTTGCTATAGAAGACAAAATGCAAATCGGATTTTAGAGTGGTTCGATCATCGTGTCCTACATCCACTTCGCTAATTCCTCTTCCGTCGAGGCCACCGGCATCCACTATCGGTCTTCCTTCAATAGGCGAAGACCAACCACCTTTTACAACTCGAATCTCCTTTTATCGGGTTTAGCAGATAACCCTTACACCCCCACTTACTCCTCTCTCAAACTATTCTAATACTTAGAAGAAGGAGAGGAGATCACACAAGATTACAGCAACGTTTCTTTTCTTTTTCACTCTTAATACTTGTGTATGTTAACCAGGGATAAGAATGGTATTTATATTGATTCAAACTTGGAGCCTAAAAATATCTCATCCCGGGTTTCCTGGGCACGGGTGGTACCACCGCCTGTGCTAGGCGGTACCACCGCTAGTGTCAGTCTGACACTGACACTACACTGGGCGGTACCACTACTAGTCATAGGTGCCCAACAAGCCAATCACATAAGTGATGGCATGTGTGACTTGATACAGAATCTAGTTGCTTATTATATTTTGGCATTTATCACTTTATATTGTCTATTACATATATGCATGTATACATTGTGATGTCCTTGGATCCGTGCAATGGGAATCGGATCGTGATGAGATCACGATAATGAGACCGATTCACCTTTAAACATAGATCCTAAATAATCACGATCATAGGTTACTCGAGAGGGACATCGTGATAACCGGACAGACTAGTGTGTTGTATACCCGTCCATATGATAGATGTAGCTGGTCTCATAGCTGCTCGTGTGGGGACACTAGGGATACAATACAGGTGCTCATTGGAGAATGAGTTCACTGATTGATCCGCTTACGGAATACTGGATGGTTGATTATGTCTTATTGTCAAACAGTGATTCCGTAGTCCTAGTGGTGTATCTGGTCCTTAGACTTGAGACACCAATGATGTCCTGTATGAGTGCTTCACTCTTTGATACCAGACTTATAGGTTTGGATGTCCCAGATCTAGTACAACTGGTCATTGGGAGTGACAATCGACCTTACGAGGGCTATTGAGTGTCGATAGAGGATCATCTACTCTCGGCGTCATGAGAGAAATATCCCATGTGTTCTTGCTCAAACAAATCCCTAGCTAGGGTCATTCGGTTTGAGAGAGAAAGAGTTCTCCGGGAGAATCCGATTAGAGCGAGACTCAAGTAGAAACCATATGGGTCTGACAGCACCATGCCCGATATACGATCTTTGGGATATTAGATAGATGAGAGACTATAGGTATACGGTAACTAAGGACAGACATGTCCAATGGATTGGATTCCCCTGTATCGTCTGGGGACTACAGCGTAGTGGCCTAATACGTCTGTAGTCAATGAGTCGAGTGAATTATTACAGAGATAATAATTCACTGAGCCAGGAGGAGTTTTGACAGCTATGACTCACAGCCAGCTCGATATTGGGCCTAGAGGGTCACACACATATGGTAGGCATTGCGATGAGTAGAGGTTCGGATATGAGATATCCGTCGGAGCCCCCTATCTTATTAGATATCCAATAAGCCCCTGAATTATTGGATCCCATGGACGAGATCCAATAAGAGCCCATGAGAGATTATTGGATAGAGATCCACTAATCTAAAAGGCTTCGGTAATTGGATGCAGATCCAATACCCACTAGTGGAGGATTCATTAGGGTTTGACAAGGGGCCTCTATAAATAGGAGGGATTCAGAGCCTCATAGGCTAGAGCCTTTGCTTGCCTCTCCTATTCTCCCCCCCTTCTCCACCTCTGGAGTTTTGAGGTGCGTCGTCGCAGCCCTACTATGTGGATCACCGCTAGAGAGGAGAACGCTTGACCTCCTTCACCCTCTCCTAGAGATATGTAAGGAAATAGGGATATACGATCTCTCTAGGTAACATAATCTATTCGATATGCAGTTTGTTTCACGGATTTTTTGCGCACCAATCTTCGCACGACGACGAACATCTCTTTGGGAATAGGAGATTTTGTTTTCTTGTTCTTCCACTACGCATGTGATGTCGCCCCCAAGATTTCCCAACAACCACCACCTAGTCTGGCGGTACCATTGCTTGACACTAGGCAGTACCACCGCCCAAACTGGTGGTACCACTGCTTATAGCCTCTCGGAGACTATGTCTGGGCGATACCACCGCCCAGACCGACGGTACCACCGCCTGACACAATCTTGGAGACTATGCCATGATGGT
Source organism: Musa balbisiana (assembly GCA_004837865.1). Taxonomy (NCBI): domain Eukaryota; kingdom Viridiplantae; phylum Streptophyta; class Magnoliopsida; order Zingiberales; family Musaceae; genus Musa; species Musa balbisiana. The sequence goes on along the minus strand of CM017189.1, from coordinate 24,163 downwards.
GCCACCTATTAGGTCACTGTTTGGGCCTTTCATTGGGCCCAACACAGTCCTTACATGGGCCCAATTGGCCCTTAATTGGGTTGACTCAATTCCAATCCCAATTATATGCTAACTACGAAATCTAAGACATTTACTAAGCTAAACAAGTCTGTAAGTCTAGTTTCTTCCGATGAGTTTCCGGTGATCTTCCGATGAACTTTCGGTGAGCTATCAAAAGGGAATATAATAATATTTTCATGTGTGAAGACCTGATTATTATTAGGCTTTGAGTCCTTTTTAAGGCTTAGAATGATTTTTATTTCTATAACAACTAGTCTAGGCTTAATTTGTTAATTGGTATTAGAACGGAATAACTGTGGCTTCTTTCCGGCTATTAGAAGGGAATAACAATAATGTTTTAATGTGTTTGAGTCCTGATTGTTACGGGCTTTAGGTCCTTTAGAAGGCTTGGAATAATTTTTATTTCTACAGCAACCAGCTTAAGCTTAATAATTAATTGGTAGAAAAGTAGATTCCTTTTAGCTATCAAAAGGGAATAATAATAATGTTTTTATTTATTGAACCCTGATTGTTATTGAACTTTGAGTCATTTAAAAGGCTTAGAATGATTTTTATTTCTGCAACAACCAACCCAAGCTTAATGTGTTAATTGGTAGAATAGTGGCTTTCTTCTCGCTATTAGAAGGAAATAACAATAATGTTTTTATCTGTCGAGCCCTGATTGTTATCGGGCTTTAGATCCTTTAGAAGGTTTAGAATGCTTTTTATTTTCATAACAACCAGCTTAAGCTTAATGTGTTAATTTGTAAAATAGCAACTTCCTTCTAGCTATCAAGAGGGAATAACAATAATGTTTTAATGTGTTTGAGTCCTGATTGTTACGGGCTTTAGGTCCTTTAGAAGGCTTGGAATAATTTTTATTTCTACAGCAACCAGCTTAAGCTTAATAATTAATTGGTAGAAAAGTAGATTCCTTTTAGCTATCAAAAGGGAATAATAATAATGTTTTTATCTGTCGAGCCCTGATTGTTATTGAACTTTGAGTCATTTAAAAGGCTTAGAATGATTTTTATTTCTGCAACAACCAACCCAAGCTTAATGTGTTAATTGGTAGAATAGTGGCTTTCTTCTCGCTATTAGAAGGAAATAACAATAATGTTTTTATCTGTCGAGCCCTGATTGTTATCGGGCTTTAGATCCTTTAGAAGGTTTAGAATGCTTTTTATTTTCATAACAACCAGCTTAAGCTTAATGTGTTAATTTGTAAAATAGCAACTTCCTTCTAGCTATCAAGAGGGAATAACAATAATATTTTTATGTGCTTGTTATTGGGCACTGAGTCCTTTAGAAGGCTTAGAATAATTTCTCCAATCAGCCTAGGCTTAATGTATTAATTAGTAGAATAGTGACTTCTTTCTGGCTATTAGAGGGGAATAACAATAATGTTTTCTTGTGTTCGAGCCTTTATTATTTTTTGGCTTTCGGTCCTCTAGAAGGCTTAGAATAATTTTTATTTTTACAACAACCAGCTTAAGCTTAATGTGTTATTTGGTATAATAGTAGTTTCCTTCTAGCTTTGAGTCTTTTAGAAGGCTTAGAATGATTTCTATTTCTACGACAACCAGCCTAGGCTTAATGTGTTAATTGGTAGAATAGTGGCTTTCTTCTCGCTATTAGAAGGAAATAACAACAATGTTTTCATATGTCAAGCCCTAATTATTATTAGGCTTTGAGTGATATGAACCAGCAAGTTGATCATAATTCTACCAAAAATCCTTTAACTATTTATGGAGGACCAATGACAACAGCTAAAGCTAAAAGGATGAAAGAAACCTTAACTTGTTTATTAGAAGGCATTTGGAACAAGCAAGCTAATCAAGACTCGATAAGGTTCTATGGATGCAAGAAGAACTTAAAATAGTCAGCATGATTCAAATAAGTCCAAATCATGAAGAGAAAGTTCAGCTTTGAGAAAAGGATAAATTTTTAGCCCATTTTGAAGAATAAATGTCAATTAGCCATATTGGACCATATTAGAAATTGTGAGCTTATTCATGAATGATCATTCAAATAAATTCGAAGCAGATTCATAAGTGATCTACATTTATGAATTAGAAATATGAATGCCACATTTAATGGATTCATTCTCATTGTAATTGGCCTTTGTACTATATAAACAAAACCGACTCCCTTTGTAAGGAGGCAATTAAGAAGTATAATCATCTTTCAACACTGGTGAGTATTTTTTTTTTTTAAGTTTTTGAATGAACTTTAGAACTTATCAAGCTGTTCTGCTTGTGGCATTCAAAACTCAAAAATCTTTGCTTTTTCTTTCAAATTATCAAACATTTTTTATTTGTAACGTTTTAAGGGAATCAATGTGCTATTCTAATTATTTCATCATTTTTTTTATTGATAAAGTGATTAGAATAGTTTCCCTTCAATCTTGAACGATCGGTCTTATTTCAATTCATTGGAGGGTGTCAATTTGCATTCCATATGTATCATAACTTTTTAGCTATCGGGGTATATGGTTGCTAAGTTGATGATTTCCATCATTTTGTATCGGAGTTTGGCTCAAGTTTGAGGTTTGTGTATCCATTTATTTGCTATCTTTTAGCTTTCCCTTTTCTCTTCTTCTTCTTTCAGCACTATATCTATAATTGTTTTTCTTCCTTCATCTTTATTGTTGTGCTTCTTGTGTTATTATTATTATTTTTATTTATTTTTCAGACTTTATAGTATAAAAAAAATCAAAAAGTCAAAAAAAGAAAAAAAATCAAAGTTTAGAAAAGAGAGAGAGAAAAAATCAAAGGTAAAAAAAAAAGAAAAAGAAAGAGATCAAAATTTAAAAAAAATTATGGAGTCAAGGAATTCTTGCAAATCACATAATTTTATCTTCATTCATTTGAATTCTTGTTTCGATGTAGAAATCTTTCTTCATTCCAAAAACAAATTTTTGTTCATTTGATATTTGAATTCTATTCTTTGCTTATGATTGAAGTGCATTACACACACCTTTAAATTGGCCTATCTTTTATTTTCTTTTAGACCAGCCCAATTTTACTATCCTTGAATTGCCATAATCTGAATTGTTTGTTTATGTATCTTAATTAATCTAAGAACCCAAAGAATAAAACAAGAGAGGTAAAAGGTAAGAGTGGTGCAAGAAAAGTAAAAAATTATGTGAAACACGAGCGAAGTGAATCAAATCTTGAGTGAAACACGTGAGGGAGTGTTAGTAAGGTTGTTCTAACTTTGTTTTTCATGTTGTAAACATGTCTAAAGATAAAGAACCGAGTTCTTCATCAAATGATCTTTTGATTCAAGCAATACAACAAAAATTGAACGTATGTTCAAAATGATGGGAGATGTAAGAGATCATCTAGAAAGGCATAATGATGCAATTAATAGATTGCAAGGTGAACCACGACATGGGAGACAATCAACCTTTGTCAATGATGAATATGATGGTGGCAAAGACATAGATAATGACCAAGTTACTCTAATTGGTCAAGATATTAATCCTAAGAGACAAACTATGAGAGGATATTTTGATGGTGTAGATAGAAATATAGGCAGCATCAAAATGAAAATTCCTCCTTTTCAAAAGAAGAATAATCCAGATGCCTATTTGGAGTGGGAACGAAAAGTAGAGTTGATCTTTGAATATCACAACTACTCCGAAGAGAAAAAAAGATAAAATTAGCCACTATTAAATTTTATAATTATGCTATTGTTTGGTGGGATCAATTGTGTAAAGACAGGCATAGAAATGGTAAAAGGCCCATGGAGACTTGGTTGGAGATGAAACAAATCATGAGGAGGAGATTTGTCCCTAGCCATTACTATAGGGATTTGCATCAACGGCTACAAACTTTGACAAAAGATTCCATGAGTGTTGATGAATATCATGAAGAGATGGAGATAGCCATGATAAGGACCAATGTGGAGGAAGGCTGTGAGGCCACCATGGCTCAATTTTTGAGTGGATTAGATAAGAACATTATTGATCTTATGGAGTTGCAACATTATGTGGAGATTGAGGACATGGTGAATGTAGCCATAAAGATTGAGAGGCAACTCAAAAGAAAAGGCACAAGGTATGATTCAAAATCTTATTCGGGTTCTTCTTCTTCTTGGAAATCAAATTAGAGTAAAAATAATAATAAACCTATTGTTAAGCTTAAATTTGATGAAACTAAAGACAAAAATGAATTAGGTAGCAAAGTAAAGGTGAGAATCAACCTAATTAAACTAGAGGCATTAAATATTTTAAGTGCCTTAGGTATAGACATATGGCACATGAATGTCCAAATAAGAGAGTTATGAATGTGAGAGATGGGATTGTGGAATCTAAAAGTGAGAGAGAGGATAACGATGACCTTCCAAAGGATGCTAGTGATGTAGAGTATGCTAAAGGTGAAAATTTAGTTGTTTAACACATACTTAGTTTGTAACATAAAAATGATGAACATGATGAACAACATGAGAATTTGTTTCATACTCATTGTTTGATTACTAACAAGTTGTGTAATGTGATTATTGATAGTGAAAGTTGTACAAATATAGCAAATACCTTACTCGTTGAAAAACTAAAATTATCTACTATCAAACATCCAAAACCTTACAAGTTACAATGGTTGAATGATAGTGGTGTAGTAAAGGTAAATCGGCAAATGTTAGTTTCTTTTTCAATTGGTAGATATAAGGATGAAGTTTGGTATAATGTGGTACCTATGTATGTTGGTCACATATTGTTGGGGAGACCATGGCAATATGATCGAAGAGTAATATATGATAGGTTTAAGAACCGTTATTCTTTGATCATAGTTGGACAGATATCAGCTTGGACCTTTGCCTCTAAAGATAATTTGTGAAGACCAAATGTGCATAAAACAACAATATAAGGAGCTTGAGTCTTCATTAACTAAAACTTTAGGAAGGGAGCAAGAAAGAGAGAAAAAAGAAAAATGTGAGCTGAGTGTTAAAAAATGAGAGTATTGGGAAACACAAGGGGAGAGAAAAACAATAAAGGCTTGAGTAAAAGAAAAATGAGTATTTATGCCAAAATGAGTGATGTGAAGAAAGCCTTAACCATGAGGCAGCCCTTACTTGTACTTATGTATAAGAACATTTTGATTGCTTCTAATAAAATTGATAAGAGTTTGCCTAGTGTTATTGTTGATCTTTTACAGGAAAATGAGGAACTCTTTCATGAAGAAGTTCCTAATGGTTTGCCACCAATTATAGGAATTAGGCATCAAATTGATTTCATTCCAAGTGCAAGCATACCAAATAGGCCAGCATATAGATGCAACCCCGAAGATACTAAGGAAATCCTAATGGTTTGCCACCAATTATAGGAATTAGGCATCAAATTGATTTCATTCCAAGTGCAAGCATACCAAATAGGCCAGCATATAGATGCAACCCCGAAGATACTAAGGAAATCCAAAAGTAAGTAAGTGAGCTTATAGAAAAGGGGTATATGCGAGAAAGCATGAGTCCATGTGCAGTTCCTGTTCTGTTGTGCCTAAAAAGGATGGATCTTGGAGAATGTGTGTTGATTACAGAGCCATCAACAAAATCACAATAAAGTATAGACATATTATTCTTAGGCTAGATGATATGTTGGATGAATTGCATGGTTATTATGTGTTTTTAAAAATTGATTTAAAATCTAGATATAATCAAATAAGAATGCTTGAGGGTGATGAATGATAAACCACTTTCAAAACTAAATATGGTTTATATGAATGGTTGGTGATGCCTTTTGGCCTAACTAATGCACCTAGCACTTTTATGAGATTGATAAATCATATTTTGTGTACTTACATTAGAAAGTGAATAGTATTTTATTTTGATAATATACTTGTATATAGCAAAAGTTTAAATGAGCATGCAACATATTTAAAAGCTATTTTTGATGTGCTTAGAAAAAAAAATGATAATCTAAGAAAATGTACTGTTTGCACTAATGAAATTATTTTCTTGGATATATTATTAACGATAAAGGAATATATGTAGATTAATAAAAAGTGAAAGTAATTAGGGAGTGGCCAAAACCCACTAGTGTTAGTGATGTTAGAAGTTTTCATGGTCTTATTAGCTTTTATAGAAGATTCATTAAGGATTTTTCTACAATTGCTGCACCATTAATTGAATGCATCAAAAAGAATGTGGGATTAGTTGAATCTCGGGTTTTAATAATGAAATCAATTGATGTGTTTGTGATCTAGTGTGCGTTTAAGTGACATGGGACTAGCTTCGATCAAAAAAGGCAAATCGATTAAAGCAGGAGGAATCGGACGTTGGGCCAAAGCAAACATGTCAAAAGATTAGACGTCGGGCCGGAGGATTGGCTGACGTATCGATAAAAGGCTTTGTGTCATGAGTTCGAGCATCGGGCCAAGAAGATCGGACATTGCGCTAAGGAGATCGGATGTTGCAGGAAGACAACATGCCGATTGGGCAATATGTCGAAGGAGAGAACGATGCGTCGAAGGATAAGATAAAGTGTCGAATCAACCAATAACATGATAGACAACATAGGATTCATGCTTGTAATAATTTGTCTAGATTGAGTTAGTTTAGGCCTAATTGATTTGGTATTAGGGTGAAACAATGCCAACTCAATTAGGGGCCAATTGGGCCTGAATCAAGATTGAATTGAGCTTATTATTTAGCTCATTCAGTGTCCTATAGTAGTGTCTGACAGTGGTACCATCCAGACATAATCTTTAAGATTGTGTCAAGTGGTGGTACCGCTAGATTGGATGGTGGTACCGCCAAATTGGGTGGTAGTAACACCCAAACATAGTCTTCAAGATTGTGTCAAGCGGTGGTACCGCCCAGTATCAGTGTTATAGGCAGTGGTACCGTCAGGACCCGATAAACCCGAGATGAGACCTTTTTTGACTCTAATTTTGAAGTTATTTGGGGTCTCTAAATACCCTAGCTATTCTTGCATGGAGTAGCAAGAATTGGGCATGAAATTGAGTTGAGAAGGGGGGAAAGAATACTTGAAATAAATTGGGAAACTCTCTTAGAATTTAAGATCACTTCTTCCTAGTATTTAGAAGTTAGTCTAAAGGGAGAAGTGAAGTCTAAGAAAGAGAGGCTTGTAAGGGTTGTCTCCTAAACCCATAAAAAGGAGAAAGAGTGTAAAAGGGTAGTTGATCTTCGTCCATTGAAGGAAGATCGGTAGTAGAAGTCGGTGGTCTCGAGTGAAGAGGAATCGGGAGTGGATGTAGGTCACGATGACCAAACCACTATAAAAATCTAGTTTCCATTTCTATTTTGTTTTTTACTTTCATTGCAAACTACTTTACTTTCACTATGCTTCCATACACTTTCAAGTTAAAAATATTTCCTATATGGGCTTTGTCGAAATGATTTTATCGAACGAGATTTCTGACTCTACGTGATTTTTATCGCTGCACTAATTCACCCCCGCCTCTTAGTGCCAACTCGATTCTAATAGGTGGTATCAGAGCTATGTTTTTCTCATTTGGTTTAACACCCAAGAGAAATAGCTCTTTTTTGCTTTCAAGAGGGTCACTTTATCATTCGTCCTCCTATGTTCAATGGGACGGACTATACATTGAAAAACTCGAATGAGAGTTTTTTTACTTTTTTTATATTTAAATTTATGGAGTATTGTTGAAAATGACTTTCATAAACCCTCTAGACCAATGAATGAATGGATTGATCTAGAGAAGAAAATTTTTTTTTAAATGCTAGAGCTATGAACGCTCTATTTTGCACCTTAGATAAAAATGAATTCAATCAAGTTTCTATTTGCGAAATAGCTTATGAGATTTAGCACACACTTGAAATCACACACAAAGGCACTAGTAGAGTTAAAAACTCTAAAATTAATCTTTTGATGTATGATTTTGAGTTGTTTCATATGAAACCAAGCAAAACTATTATTGACATGTACACCCATTTTACGGATGTCGTCAATAGTTTAAAAGTACTTGATAAAAGTTTTTCAAATTTTGAACTTGTTAACAAGATATTAAGATCCCTTCCAAAGAGTTGGGATCCAAAAGTAACAGTAATATAATAATCAAAGAACTTAAATCATTTTTCAATTAAAGAACTTATCAGATCTTTGATGACCTATGAAATAACATGCAAGATACATGTTGAACTTGATGAACATGAAAACAACCTTCCAAAGAATAGAAAGGATTTGATACTTAGAATAAATAAATATCACTTGAGCGAAAGCTCAAGTGATGATGACTTTGAACTTTTAACAATAAAGCTTAAGAAAATTTTAAAACAAGAATCGAAGAATAAAAATAAACTAACGAAAATGTTACCAAAGAAGAAGAAAGTATTCAAGGTGGCTTGAGATAAATTGAGCTCATCCGAAGACGAGAAGCAAACCAATAAACACAAGGTGGTGAACTATGCTATAATGGCTTTCGACGATGAGGTAACCAAAACTCCTTTACCTTATTTTGAAATAACTTGATGCATTTCATGAATTATTTTTAAATTATTTTTAAAAAATTATGTATAAATTATTTTTAAAAAATTATTGATCATGAAAATTACATGTTTTATGATAAAGGAACAAAATATTAGATTTAAATCTAATGCTTGTACACCTAATAAGATTAATTCTATGTATGTTTTCAAGAAGCAATAATGTGTATTTTGATGATTTTCATATTGTTTGTTGATTTCGATTTTGATTGAAAATACTTTGTATTTAATGAAATCATACTTGATGATTTAATTATGCCCAAAGTAATGATGATTTTTATGATTTATGGTTTATTGATTTTGATGATTTCTATGATAAAAATTACTCTTTCGGTTTTAAATGATGATGCATGTTTTGATTTGGCGTAAAAAGACTAGGGCATGATTTTATGATGTCAAATCACTTAAATTGAAATAAAAAGTGGAGAGTGCATGTTTCTTAAAATATCTCTAAAGCTTTTCAATTTTTTTTCAACAAGTGATTCTTAGTGATGAATCTATTTTATGATATCTCTTAAATTATAAAAATAATTTTGATGATTTGTCAATTTGAATGTTTTGAATATAAATGTTTGTATCATGTTTGATGATTTTACATTTTGAAACTATGCATGATGAGTTGAAGTAATAATGGTTTGAATGCACGACAATCTTTTTGTCACACGAATCATGATTCCTTCACTTGATACTCTAAATTTTTATGATTAATGATGAATTGAGACATTATGCATGAATAATGTTCTCATATGAATCTATCTGCGTTGCCTTAATTGAATTTTCCAAAAGTGATTTTGATGATGATTTTGGATCTATTTTTATATGACTCATTTTACTAATGAAATGATATATCCAACTAAATCATTTATCATATTTATGACTTGTGATATATTCAACATAAAACATCTTTCTTGATGCACGTATGATTCACTCTTTTAAGAGAATATTTATCAAATCATGATAAGTTGAGATTTTCTTTATATGAATCAATATTTTTCATTGTTCTCCTATGATTCTACTTGCTATATATTAAAAAGAAGCATTATTGAAATCATGATCTTGAATTCTCGGAATCAAAACTTGATATGTTCCTTATGTGAATCAAGATCCCTCACTTTTTATTCTCGAATATTTTTTTATATTTTATTAAAAAAAATATTTATCAAAATGGATCTTGTCTTTTGGTATTCACAAGATCTTATCTTTCATGATATGATTTTTTTGCATAATTCCTTATATTCATGAAGTATATCTTAGCATCAAATTTTTCTTGATATCTTCCATGTGATGACTTGAATATTTACACATTTGATTGATTTCCCTCTTTTTGCCTATAACAAAGGGGGAGAAAGAATTGCTAGTATGCATATCTCAAGAAAAGTATATTGCTAGCTTGCAAAGAAATGTAAAACTTGTAAGCTTGCATATCTCAAAGGAGATAGTCTTGCTAGCTTTTGCATCACAAAAATTAGCAAAAGGTGCTAGCTTGCACATCGTAAAGAGAAGCAAAAAGTTATCTCAAGAGAAGCAAAAACTTTGCTAAACTTCACATCTCAAAAAATTTGCTAGCTTACATGTTCTAAAATGATGTGAAAATTACTAGTTTGTATGTTCTAAAATAATGAAAAATTTACTAGCTTATATGTTCAAAAATAATATAAAAATTACTAAATTTGCTAGCTTGAATATTACAAAGGAAGCAAAAATTGCTAGCTTGCACTTTTCAAAAGAGAAGAAAGAACTCACTAGCTTGCATGCTCTAAAGTGATGGAAAATTTGCTAAATTGCTAAGCTTATATCTCTAAAACATTGGTAGTTGCACTTCTCCTTTTTGTTGATGACAAAGGGAGAGAAGGTATGATGCTGATCATGCATGGTATGTGATGAAATGAGAGAATGAAGAATGAAACTGTAAAGGTAAAGAGAAAAGCACATTTAATTAGTATCACATGAAGCCTATTTATACAATCGAGTAGAGAGATTTCCTCATGCAGTTGAGGAAATCTCATCTGCTATGCAGTTGAGGAAATCTCTCTGTTATCAGAGGAAATCTCTTTGTTATCATGCCCCCGCAAGATCGAGCTCCTATCAAGGATATCGATCTTGGATCGATGCAACAAAAATAGTTTGTGGGCTAAAGGCTTCGTGAGTGAGTCTGCTAGTTGATCAGCTGTATGGACATGAGAGACATGAAGTTGATGTCTGACAACTTAATCTCGCACGAAGTAAAAGTCAATGGTAATGTGTTTCATGCGTGAGTGAAACACTGGATTGACACATATGTAGGTAACTCCAATATTATCACAATAAATTGTAGAAGTATGGGTAGAGCTGACTTGGAGTTCTTTGAGGAGATTTGTGACCCAATTGAGTTCAGCAGCAACGGTAGCAATAGCATGATATTCAGCTTCAGTTGTAGACCGGGCCATTGTCTTTTGCTTCTTAGAACTCCAACTGATTGGATTAGACCCAAGAAAGACAACATACGCTGACGTGGAGGTTCTATCATCAAAGTTTCCCACCCAATCAGCATCAGCAAAGGCATGGAGATAAAGTGAAGCGGTTTTGCAGAGAAAGAGACCATGATTAAGGGTCCCTTTAAGATACCGTAAAATTTGTTTAACTGCAAACCAATATATAGCAGAAGGCTGGTGTATGTATTGAGATAATTTATTGACTACAAATGAGATATTTAGACGAGTGAGAGCTAAGTACTATAAGGAGCCAAGTACTTGTCGATATTGAGTTGAGTCCGTGGTAGGGCTGCCATCACATAATTTGAGTGATTCACTAGTAGAGAGAGGAGTAGCAACTTCTTTCGCATCCTACATATTTGTCTTTGATAACAAGTCTTGAATATACTTTCTTTGTGAGAGGAGGAAACCTGAGGATGTAAATGTCGCTTCCATTCCCAAAAAGTAGCTCAAGAGTCCTAAATCTTTGAGGGAGAATCGATCAGCTAATTACTTTAGAAATGACTGAATCTCCAAGGGATCATTGCCTGTAACAATAATATCATCTACATATACTAGAAGATATATTGCATTTCCATGTTGTTGTCATAGGAATAAAGAGGTATCAGACTTGGAGTTGATGAAGCCAATTGATATAAAAAATGATCCAAGTTTAGTATACCAAGCTCTTGGAGCTTAACGGAGTCTGTACATGGCTTTTTGTAATTTGCAGATATGTCTCGGATACTGGTGATGAACAAAGCCACAGGGTTGCTGCATAAAGACATCTTCAATTAGAGTCCCCTATAAAAAGGCATTGTTAACGTCCAGTTGTCATAAGTGCTAGCCTTTGGAGATGGCCAAACTCAGAATAAGCCAAATTATTATGGGTTTAACTACAGGACTAAAAGTCTTTGTGAAGTCAACTCCAAGTCATTAATGAAACCCTTTGGCTACTAATTGTGCTTTATATCAAGCAACGAACCCGTCGGGGTTCCGCTTAATTCGGAAGACCCATTTACACCCGATGATGTTTTATATAGGATGAAAAGGTACAAAAGTCCATGTGGAGTTATGGAGTAGAGCATCATATTCTTCACACATGGCTTTATGTAGTGAGGAGATTTTTGGGCTTGAGTAATTATGGTGGGTTCACTAGTCTTGGGAGAGGATTTGGTGATAGCATGCAGATCAAGAACCTGACATGGTTTAAAGATACCACTTTTTGAGCTCGTTGTCATTAGATGTCTAAGAACTGTAAGTTGTGTTATTGGTATGGGTGGTGGAGAGGCATCGATAAGGATCGAGATAGGCTTAGATACATCAATGTCACTAGATAAAGAAGGTTGTTGTATTTCTAAGGATATTACTTTAGTAGTAGGGGAGACTTGTGAAGAATGAAGAGGAGAAGGAATGGAGGGAGTAGGGAGCTTTTGAACTGGGAGAACAAAAGAGTGTGGATCTTGAAGAAAAGGACTGGATGGTGTGGGAAGAGGTTCATTTGAGGAGATTGATGGAATACTCCAGTGATGTATATTTGTTGGAGTGGCCTATATGGGAGAAGACTCATGGTTTTGAAATGGAAAGGCAGACTCCACAAAAACAACATGACGTAAAATAAAGACTTTTTTAGTTTTTGGGTCATAGCACCGAAAGGCATTATGTTCAAGAGAATATCCTATAAAGATGCAAGGTTTAGATCTTGGCGCTATCTTGTGTGGGGTATAGGGATGTAGCCATGGATAATATAAACAACCAAATATTCTGAGTTTTTGAAAGTTTGAAGATTTAAAAAAATAATTTTTTAAATGGAGACTGATATTGGAGAATTGGAGTGAACAGATGATTAATAAGGTAGACAGCAGCTTGAAAGGCGGTAGACCAAAAGATTGCTGGCATGGAGGCTTGATGTAAAAGTGTGTGATCAGTTTCTACAATATGTCGATGTTTACGTTTAGCAGAGCCAACTAGTTGAGGAGTGTGTGGGGGTGACTTAATATATTGGATGCCACAAGCAGAGAGATAGGATGTGAGGGCTTGATATTCACCTTCATCATAAAAGTAGACTATTTTAATTGTAGACTGAAAGAAGTTTGCAACCAACTTGTTAAAGTTGGTGAAGATTGTTGAAACTTCTGATTTATGATGAATAGGGTATATCCATGTGTACTTAGTAAAATAGTCTATAAAAATAACATAAAATCTAAATTTATCAAAAGAAGTGACGGGAGCAGGGCCCCAAACATCAGTATAAATAATTTCAAATGGTTTAGAACATGATATAGAGGAAGTGCCAAAAGGAAGTCTACGACTTTTATTACTTAGACACACATTACAATAAGTGAGAATGCTATTATTTGTAAGAGTAGGAAGAGAATAATGAGAAAGTAATTTATTTTGGATAGAGAGAGAGGGATGACCGAGACGATGATGCCACACATCAATTGGAGCTACAATTGAGGAGTAAGCAGTAGGCTATTTTTTTTGTGGAACTGATGGTCATTCATAAATATTATCCTTATTCTGGCCTTGTACCAAGGATGCCCCCATGCTCAAATCCTTGAAAAGAAAAGAGTTAGGAAAAAATTCATTGGAGGTATTATTTTGTTTACAAAATTGAGAAACAGAAATAAGATTTCATTTAATGTGAAGTGCACACAAAACATCATCGAGTGTAAAAGTTATGGTAGGTGAATTAAGTAGTGTGGAGCCAGTATAAGTAATAAGAATTCCTTTACCATCACCGATGATGATGTCCTCATTTCCACTATAGTTGTTGTGGATTGACAAGTTCTGAAGATCAGAGGTGATGTGGTGGGATGCGCCAGAGTCCACGATCCAATTATGACCATTAGTGTTTGGAGTAGTCATGAGATTTGCTTGAGGCGAATGTGATTGAGTAGGAAGTCTAGGTCGAGATCGACAGACCTTTGCAAAGTGACCGACTTTATCACATAGTTAGCAAATAACTCTTTGTTGGTTTGTGTGTTGAGGGTGCCAAGATTGCTGATGATTGAAGTAGCCACCTTTGTGATTGGAATGTTGATGAAGAGGAGGGATGGTTTGGTTGAAGCTCATAGGTTCAAAAAGCGTCTTGGTCAAACCTTTGTTGACACTTTTGTTATATGGATTGCCCCTCCTCGTAGATTTGTGATTGACTTGAGCCGTGATGGATGGTCCTGGTAGTTTGTTCTCGTGCTTTAGATATATCTCAAAGTCAATCAGCTTATCGTAGAGTTCTTCGAAGGACACTGGTGAATCATGTGCCCGTATTGCTGCTGCCAATTCCTTGTACTCGTCTCCTAGGCCGTTGAGGATATGGACTGTAACTTCTTCATCGCTAAAGGAATGACCTATCAAGGCCAAGTTATCGATGATAATCTTTATATTGTATAGATAATCAGCAATAGTACTTCTCTCTTGTGTTATCTTCATGAGACTAGATAGAAGACTAAGCATGCGAGTGCGGGAACGATTGGCCAGGGTGGTTTGCAACTTGCACCAACCTTTGATAGTAGTGTCGCATGAAGAAATGAGTGGGGCGAGGGATCCAGCTACCGAGGCTTAAATTGCTTGAAGGATGAGATGATCTTGGCGTAACCATAGTTTGTGGTCTGGATTTGGTAATGGGTTGGGTGCGCCAGAGATGTTGAGCATCGCTGGTGGACAACGAAGAGAGCCATCGAATAACCTAGAAGATCATAGCCAAATAGAAGATTAAAGAATTGAGCATGCCGAGATGCGTAGTTGTCACCTTTGCATAATTTGAAGGGAATGAGGGTTGCTGCATTGATGGAAATAAGGCTTGTATGTGGGAAAATACTATGGTTCCTTGCGGGAACAATAACTAGAGCATCAGAGGTAGATGATGAGGATATATAGAAGATATATACCAATATGTGGGAATAGGTAAAAGTTTGCAGCAATGACAATGATCAGGGAAGAAGAAGTGGTGGTGCAGATCAATGTCACATGAAGTAGGTTGTTGGCAAATGAGGTCTTTGAAGAAGAGATTAGCTTTGTGCAAGATAGCTACAGATCTTTGTGCAGTAGATCAACAGTTAGGAATCTGGGCAGTGATGCAGCAAGTGGCGTGGAAAGGTTCCAAATGCTGCTTGTTGAGGCGAAGGCGGAGCAGAACGTAAATCAGCAAAATTTACGTAGGAAGATCTGCAAGACAGCTGCAAATCTTTGTGTACCAGATCAGCAGTTAGGAATCTAGGCAGTGATGGAAGGTGGGAGGTGAGAGGTGGGTGACTGCGGTGGCTTGAGTTCGTGCACGTAGTGGCGATCCACGCGGTGCTGTGCGTGACGCGACTGTACGTATACGTGAAGGAGAGCACGTCAGACCGTTGAGTCCTAGCGTGCAAACTGTTGAGGGCACAGGCGTTCCCTTCATTCTCCTCAAGTCCGTCGATCGATAGCAAATCAGTAAAGACTACCACGGTGAGGAAGATGAGGATTGGCCGCAGAGCCTCTTAGAAATATGACTGCAGCGGCGATGGTCGCTGGCTTGAGGTAAAGGCGAAGCGAATTCTCACTACTTTGATACTATGATGAAATGAGAGAATGAAGAATGAAACTATAAAGGTAAAGAGAAAAGCATATTTAATTAGTATCACATGAAGTCTATTTATATATGGTGAAAGAGAGGATTTCTTCAATCGAGCATAGAGATTTCCTCATGCAGTTGAGGAAATCTCATCTGCTATGCAGTTGAGGAAATCTCTCTGTTATTAGTATGATGTAATTATGAATGATGATTTGGAATCATACATGTAATGATGATTTTATATTTTAAAAATATACATGATGATTTGGTATTATGCATGCAATACTTCAACTTATGATAATGATGCATGCAATGATGAAAATTCATGATTAAAATTACTTTAACTTGAATTCAATTTGAATTCAAGGTTTCTATTAATATGACATATTGATAGGGGAAATTTAGTTTAAATTCCATCATCAATTGGTTGTCATTGTCAAAAAGGGGGAGATTATTGAATTTTATATTTTGATGATGAAATCAATTGATGTGTTTGTGATCTAATGTGTGTTTAAGTGACGTAAGACTAACTTCGATCAGAAAAGGTAAATTGATTAAAGCAGGAGGAATCGGACATTGGGCCGGAGCAAACATGTTAGAAGATTGGAACGTCGGGCCGGAGGATCAGTTGACGTATCAGCAGAAAGCTTCATGCCATGAGTTCAGGCATCGGGCCAAGAAGATCGGACATTATGCTAAGGAGATCGGATGTTGCAGGAAGACAACATGCCAATTGGGCAATATGCCGAAGGAGAGGACGATGCGCTGAAAGATCAAACGAAGCACCAAATAAACCAATGACATGCCGAACAACATAGGATTCGTGTTTGTAATAATTTATCTAGATCGAGTTAGTTTAGGTCTAATTGAGTCGGTATTGGGGTGAAACAATGCCAACTCAATTATGGGCTAATTGAGCTTGAATCAGGGTTGAATTAGGTCTATTGTTTGACTCATTCAATGTCCTATAGCAGGGTCTGGCGATGGTACCACCCAGACACAATCTTCAAGATTGTGTTAGGTGGTGGTATCATTAGACTAGGCGTTGGTACCGCCTAAATATAGTCTTCAAGATTGTGTCAGATAGTGGTACCACCAATCTGGGCAGTGATATCGCCCAAACACAGTCTCCCAAGCGGTGGTATTGCCAGACTAGGCAGTGATACCGCCTAGTATAAATGTTGTAGGCGATGGTACTGCCAGAACCTGGGAAACCTTAGATGAGACCTTTTTTTGCTCCAATTTTGAAGTCATTTAGGTCTATAAATACCCTAGCTATTCCTATATGGAGCAACAAGAATTGTGCACAAAATTGAGTTTAAAAAGGGGGAAAGAATACTTGAAAAAATTGGAAAACTCTCTTAGGATTTAGAATCACTTCTTCTTAGTATTTAGAAGTTTGTCTAAAGGGAGAAGTAAGGTCTAAAAAAGAGAGGCTTGTAAGGGTTATCTCCTAAACCCGTGAAAAGGAGAAAGAGTGTAAAATGATAGTTGATCTTCGCCCATTGAAGGAAGATCGATAGTGGAAGCCGATGGTCTCGAGTGAAGAGGAATCAGGAGTGGATGTAGGTTATGACGACTGAACTACTATAAAAATCTGGTTTGCATTTCTATTTTGCTCTTTTTATTGCAAACTACTTTACTTTCACTACGCTTTCGTATGCTTTCAAATTAAAAATATTTCCTCAACGGGCTTTGTCGAAACGATTTTATCGAACGAGATTTCTGACTCAACATGATTTTATCGCTGCACTAATTCATCCTCCCCTCTTAGTGTTGACTCGATCCTAACATGATTTAGATAGGGTAAAAAAACAAGATGATGCTTTTAACTTTCTTAAAGACAAACTCAATTCAGCACATTTGCTTGCTTTACTAACTTTGCTAAAACTTTTGAGATTGAGTGTGATATGAGTGGAATAAGTATAGGAGGAGTTTTAATGCAAGAAGATAGACCCATTATGTTCTTTAGTGAGAAGCTATATGGAGCAAGTCTTAACTACCCGACATACAACAAGAAGTTTTATGCTTTGGTAAGAATGTTAGAGACATGATAGCACTATCTTTGGTACAAGAAATTTATTATATATACTGATCATAAGTCCTTGAAATATCTCAAAGGACAAAGAAAGCTAAACCGCAAGCATGCAAAATGGGTGGAGCTTATTGAATCCTTTCCATACATCATTAAGTACAAACAAGGTAAGGAAAATTTGGTTGTCGATACTCTTTCTAGAAGGTATGTTCTAATTTCTAAACTTAATGCAAAATTATTAGGTTTTGAGTACATTAAAGATTTATACAATTCTGACTATGATTTTGCTAATGTTTATGGGGCATGTGAGAAAAGGGGTATTGACAAGTTTTTCAAGTATTATGATTTTCTTTTCAAAGAAAATTAGTTGTATATTCCTCAATGTTCAATGAGAGAATTACTTATAAGAGAGGTACATAGTGGAGGTTAATGGCATATTTTTGGGTTAGAAAAATTCTAAATGTGTTAAAATTTTGTTGTAAATTTTAGTGGAGGTTAATGGCGTTTTTTTGGCCATACATAAAAAGAGACATTGAGAAATTACGTGAGAAATGCATTACTTGTAAATAAGCTAAATTTGAAGTAATGCCTCATGGATTGTATACTCCTCTTTCTATAACTAGTGAGCCTTGGGTTGATATATCCATGGACTTTGTCTTAAGTTTACCTAAGTCAAAATGAGGGAGAGATTTTATTTTTGTTGTTATTGACAAGTTTAACAAGATGGCATATTTCATTCCTTATCATAAAATAGATGATACAACACATGTTATGGGGCTATTCTTTAAAGAAATTATGAGATTACATGGCATTTCAAAAACAATTATGAGTGATAGAGATGTAAAGTTCCTTAGTCATTTTTGAAAAATACTTTAGAGCAAGTTGGGTATAATGGTGTTGTATTCAACCACTTGTCATCCATAAATAGATGGACAAACAAATATGGTAAATTATACTTTATCAACACTTTTTGAGGGTCATAATTCAAAAGAATTTAAAAAATTGAGAGGAATATATGCCACATATAGAGTTTCCTTATAACAATGTGCATGCTACAATAAACTATTCCTCATTTAAAGTTGTATATGGGTTCAATCTATTAACTCCTATGGATTTGCTACCTTTACCTTTGGAAAAGGTCAATTTGGATAGTAAGCAAAAAATTGATTTTGTCAAAACATTGCTCGAAAGAGTCCGGACCCAAATTGAAAAAAAAACTTTATAATATGAGAAACAACCCAATAAAGGTCGAATGCAAGTAGTGTTTGAACTTGGTGATTGGGTTTAGGTACACTTGAGAAAGGAAAGATTTCCTAGCGAAAGAAAGCCTAAACTAATGCCAAGATGAGATGGTCCATTTCGAGTCCTTCAAAAAATCATTGATAATGCATATAAGCTAGAACTACCAAGTGAGTCTGGCAATATTAGTGCAATCTTCAATGTTTTTTATTTATTTTTATTTGATGCAGGTGATAAAGGCATTAATTTGAGGATGAATCCTTTTGAGGAAAGAGGGAATGATATAAACTAGTCAGTTTATCATAATTCTACTAAAGACCCTTTAGCTATTCATGGAGGACCAATGATAAGAGTTAAAGCTAAAAGGATGAAAGAAGTCTTAACTTGTTTATTGGAAAGCATTTGGAAGGAACAAGTTGGTCAAGACTTAGTCAAGGTTCTATAGATGCAAGAAGAGCCTAAAATAATCAACATGATTTAAATAAATCCAAATCATGAAAAAAAAAAAGTTCAGCTTTGAGAGAATGATGAATTTTTAGTCCATTTTGAAGAATAAATGTCATTCAGTCATATTGGACCATATTAGGAATTATGGACTTATTCATGTATTAGGAATTATGGACTTATTCATGAATGATGATTCAAATAAATTCAATCCAGATTCATGAGTGACCTAAATTCATGAATTAAGATTATGAATATCATTTAATATATTTAATAGATCCATTCCCTTTGTACTTGGCTTTTGTACTATATAAACAAGACTGACTATCTTTATAAGGAGGTAATTCAGAAGTATAATCGTCTTTCAACACTAGTGAGTGTTTTGTTTTTAAGTTCTTGCATGAATTTTGTTCTAATTATTTCATCATTTTTTTATTGATAAAGTGATTAAAATAGTTTTCCCTACTTCAGTCTTGAACGATCTATCTTGTTTTAATTCATTGGAGGGTGTCAATTTACATTCGGGGTGTATAGTTGCTAAGTTGATGATTTTTATCGTTGGGTGCTTTGAAAGATTTAGAATGATTTCTATTTTTATGATAACTAGCCTAAGCTTAATATGTTGATGATTTTTATGAAGTCAACACGTAAAGCAAGCCTTAGAATATGTCCTAGGGGTATTAGATGAGAACGTTCAAATACTGGAGGGTTTAAATTAAATTATGATAGCTTTTGGGATTACAATATTTTTATGAGAGTGAAGGTTTTGTTATTAGGGATAACTTTATTATCTCTTCTATTTGGATGCAGGTGTATGGAGGAGAGGGACTGCTTATTTTGAAAGGCAGCAGCTATCAAGGAAGGGATGATCTCGTCTTGGAAGATTCTCAAACTGATTAGAAATATTGTGTATCTCTCTAATGTGTTTGTTGGATTTCATGTTTCTTTATATTCTTTCATGAAGAGAATAGAGTTACAAGCTGGTTGGCTAAGTTTGCAAAAGATAATAGATATAATCAAGTTTGAGTCGATAACTATTACGGTGAAAATGAGGTAACTGATGCATCAGACACTCGATACACCTGCATCATCTCAACTCCACGTAGACATGGAGCCACTTGGCTCACTCGATGAGGCCATAGGATTGATAAATCAATTCAACGTAGTCGACATGTGGACGACACATCAGCTCTATTTGGCTAATCAATAGGCTACAATGATTGATATATCGGAGCTACTTAGTCAATACAATATAGTCATCTAGCTAATCATTCACCGCCACCTCAGTATTGCACAAATTCCCTATACAATAAGGCCAATTAGGTGCATCTGATAATGCTATGGCGCATAATGAGCGGGTGTAACGGTCCTAAGATCTCACTATAAAATGGGTATATAGATACATCATGACACATTAAATATTTTAAGTGTGATATGTCTCCCTCATCTAATGTCTCCCTCTTGATATAATTTTGTAGGTTCAGATGACACTTTGGAGGAATTTATCTTGAAATCGACTCAAAAGAAAATAGGTTGGATTTAAATTAGATTTCAACTTGGAAAACTAAAAATACCCTAATAGAAACCTTAAGCAGAATTGGATTTTTTTTTTGGTCTGCTGATAGGCCAACGATGATGTTTTGGCTTGCTTTATTTCTTACGAATAAACCTTAATTTTTCTATAAAAATAAAAAATAATAATAAACCATATGATCATAACCTTTTATACTTAGCTTCACAAATAATTTCTTTTGTTTCTAAATTTATTAGGAAACAACTTTTTTATGATATAGTTATACACAGTGGTAGACAAAAGAAACCATAAGCTTGCATTCATAGTTTTAATATAGGCCTATATTTAAAATAATAAAAAAACCAAAGAATTATGTTACACTAAATGTCTTGCCTGGTGTAATGATAATTTGGGGATAATCTTAGTCTAGTGTTAGAACTATATGACACGGCACAGTATGGAGTGAGTAACTGAACATAGTTGTGTTCCTATAAAAAAATTATATTGATGCAAGTTGGATAAAGAAACTCATGTGATGCATAAGTCAGTCGATGCGGTTGGAGGAGCAATTATAATATTAGTCATGGTGCTTCCAAGCCACTCTTTTGAGGCCTTTTATAATAATTCCTAATTAAATGAATACTTTTTTAATTTAAGTGACACTTATATTGGATTGTTAGGTGTTACTTGAATATGAAGACTTATTTAATGCATCGAATGTTATAACTTATGTGGTTACATGCAACAATAATTTGGTGCATCGAATGTCATAATTTATGTGGTTACATGCAACATTAATTTGGTGGGATGTGCGATTGAGGCCTCGGGTAAATGAGGCATCTGAATTGTTGGTGTGTTTATGATGACATAGTATTTGATTGTGCAGGTGTCAGATCCATCAATAATATCATCATCAGCAACCTTTAAATTCTAATTATCGCCCTTTTATGTCATGAAATACTCGACTCATTAAATCAATTCACGATTTGATTAAATCTGAATTTGAATAAAATAAAATTTATGAATATCCTATCAATTGTGTTGTTGAATCTACTCATTCAAATCAAAATTTAAAAATGCCTTCAAGTCAGGTTCAAATTAATTTCAGATTTAAAAAAAATTAATTATTCGAATCGTTTTATGTACCGAGGTAGTTAAAAGGGTTTAATAGGATAAAATTTAAAGAACCCACCCACTCTTTATCTCCATCCTCACAATAAGACCCGACGTGTGGGAAAAATTGGGTTAAACGAGCATATCACAGCCGTCCACCATTCCGACTCTTGATGAGATCGGACGTATCACATCTGCGTCGGATCGGCGCACGTGGGACTTCGGGGGAGGGCCCATCACAGCCGTCCGTTGCGGTGAGTCAACGATGGCGATCGGTTCGCGCTTCGAGCACCGCCCTCGGTCCTTCCCTCCACTATCGTGATCATTCATCTTTACCGAACCATAAATTAATTCCATGATCGGATTTTTAATCTCGTTTTCTTATTTATATATTTATATATATATATATAATATCATTTTTATTTGAATTTTTTTTTTTTTTTTTGGGGAGCTCGGGGAAGGGTGGCGGAAGAGACCAAGGGCGAAGGGGAAGTATTGGGCTGTTGGATTCTTTCGCCCGTATTTGTCTCTGTCCTTGCGTCGCTTCGGTGGTGGTGCTACTATTCTTCGCCTCCCTCCCTCCCTCCCTCCTCCTTCTGGGAATTTGCAGAGCGAGGAAGAAAAATACTGATTACAATAATCGAGAGTGAGAAGGAAGATTGAGAACGAACAGTTTTTTTTTTTTTTTTGGGTAATTTCTTCGAGTTTTTCCTGCATTTTGGTGCTCAGTCTTTCCCTAATTTGAGGGGTTTTTGTTTCGTGGCGGAGGGGAAACTTACAGTAGAGGAATATAGGGTTCTTTTTGGGGGAACTGTCGAAATTGGTTTCCTTCAAGGAATCGAAGCAATACGAAAGAAGGTTGCCAAAAGGGGGATTTGATGGGTTTTTTCTCGCTTTTTCTTGAGAAAAATTGGAGTTTTGTGGGCTGTTGATTGCAACCGAGGCGAATCGGTGGAGAATTCGGTTCTTTTCGTGATTTTCTTGGAACATTTCCTCTTTTTTGCTGGATTTCGGTGGTGTTTTGGATAATCTAGGAAGATAGGAACTGATCCAATCAGCGGGGACATTGATACCCATTTGAATTTACCGATCACAGATCGGTGCTCGCGTCGAAGATTCGGCCTCGAGAACCGATCAAGCAGAGTCGAGTTTCATTTCCGATCACTTCGCCCTTTGATCGTTGGAGCCACCTCTCGCCGCCATGGCGAGCTCGTCCGGGCCGCTCGATTACTGGAGAAAGTTCTTCCGCAGTGCCAATTCGGATATATTCGAGGTGATGGAGCACGCAATCCTCGTCGCGGCCTCTGATTACCCCCAGGAGTTCAGGAGCAGGAGGGATCAGATAGTAGAGAAGCTGTTCGCCATGCTGCTGCCGCGATGCTTCGGGTGCGATCGCGTTGCCGAGGGGGAGGAGGGTGATCGCAGCGTTAAGAGGGACGGGGAAAAGGAGAGCAAGGTGGACAGTAGCAATGACGGGCCTGAGGACTTGAACCGGATCGTGAGCAATTACAGCTTTGACGAGGCGGAGGCACTCACCGAGGAGATTGAAGAAGAGAGCCAAATCGTTGGGGAGGTTCTCAGGATTAAGGAGATCTTTGCCAACCACCATGATGAGGTCTGTGCCATCCTTTCCTTAGTAAAATCTGGCTTTGATGCAGTTTATGATGCATTGAATAGCTCGAATGTGCTGTTTCAATTTTGATTTGGAATTTGGACTAACATTGCTGATTGTACTGAAACTTGCTTCGCTGGTTTGCAGTCTGATAGTGTATTGTTCGAGTCGTTGAGGAGGCTGCAGTTGATGGAGCTTTCTGTCGAAGTACTGAAGGTGAAGATAGAGTATAGGATTCGAGTGTAGTTGATGGAGCTTTTTTAGCCTAAGGATGCATAGAGTTTGTCAGACGTAAGAAATGCCTTGCTTCATGTTATGTTAAATTCATGAATCATTTTTTGTCTTAGGCAACTGAAATTGGAAAGGCAGTTAACGGTCTGCGAAGACACAACTCAAAGTCAATTCGCCACCTTGTCCGCACTCTTATTGAGTAAGCTTGCACTGCTTCATCAAAGTTGTTTAGAGAATTAAGAAAAAGGGAATTGTTCATGTATCTTTCCTATGAATGAATAACTAGTGCTCTATGCTTGCTTTCTTTCTTGTTTCATATTTGTTTCTTTATTCTTTTATTGCATTATTTCGAAAAGGTAATTTGTTTGGTGGAGGCAAATATTGACTACTGATGAATAACTATTGCTCCTTTGCTCCATGGACTAGTTGAAAGGGTTACGCAAATGACTTCTGAATTGTTATTACATTT